>QNTS01011323.1:22038-42532 GCA_003317085.1 Hucho hucho
TATATACAGTGGGGCAAAAAAGTATTTAGTCAGCCACCAATTGTGCAAGTTCTCTCACTTAAAAAGATGAGAGAGGCCTGTAATTTTCATCATAGGTACACTTCAACTATGACAGACAAAATGAGGAAAAAAAATCCAGAAAATCACATTGTAGGATTTTTAATGAATTTATTTGCAAATTATGGTGGAAAATAAGTATTTGGTCACATACAAACAAGCAAGATTTCTGGCTCTCACAGACCTGTAACTTCTTCTTTAAGAGGCTCCTCTGTCCTCCACTCGTTACCTGTATTAATGGCACCTGTTTGAACTTGTTATCAGTATAAAAGACACCTGTCCACAACCTCAAACAGTCACACTCCAAACTCCACTATGGCCAAGACCAAAGAGCTGTCAAAGGACACCAGAAACAAAATTGTAGACCTGCACCAGGTTGGGAAGACTGAATCTGCAATAGGTAAGCAGCTTGGTTTGAAGAAATCAACTGTGGGAGCAATTATTAGGAAATGGAAGACATACAAGACCACTGATAATCTTCCTCGATCTGGGGCTCCACGCAAGATCTCACCCCGTGGGGTCAAAATGATCACAAGAACGGTGAGCAAAAATCCCAGAACCACACGGGGGGACCTAGTGAATGACCTGCAGAGAGCTGGGACCAAAGTAACAAAGCCTACCATCAGTAACACACTACGCCGCCAGGGACTCAAATCCTGCAGTGCCAGACGTGTCCCCCTGCTTAAGCCAGTACATGTTCAGGCCCGTCTGAAGTTTGCTAGAGAGCATTTGGATGATCCAGATGAGGATTGGGAGAATGTCATATGGTCAGATGAAACCAAAATAGAACTTTTTGGTAAAAACTCAACTCGTCGTGTTTGGAGGACAAAGAATGCTGAGTTGCATCCAAAGAACACCATACCTACTGTGAAGCATGGGGGTGGAAACATCATGCTTTGGGGCTGTTTTTCTGCAAAGGGACCAGGACGACTGATCCGTGTAAAGGAAAGAATGAATGGGGCCATGTATCGTGAGATTTTGAGTGAAAACCTCCTTCCATCAGCAAGGGCATTGAAGATGAAACGTGGCTGGGTCTTTCAGCATGACAATGATCCCAAACACACCGCCCGGGCAACGAAGGAGTGGCTTCGTAAGAAGCATTTCAAGGTCCTGGAGTGGCCTAGCCAGTCTCCAGATCTCAACCCCATAGAAAATCTTTGGAGGGAGTTGAAAGTCCGTGTTGCCCAGCGACAGCCCCAAAACATCACTGCTCTAGAGGAGATCTGCATGGAGGAATGGGCCAAAATACCAGCAACAGTGTGTGAAAACCTTGTGAAGACTTACAGAAAACGTTTGACCTCTGTCATTGCCAACAAAGGGTATATAACAAAGTATTGAGATAAACTTTTGTTATTGACCAAATACTTATTTTCCACCATAATTTGCAAATAAATAAATTAAAAATCCTACAATGTGATTTTCTGGATTTCTTTTTCTCATTTCGTCTGTCATAGTTGAAGTGTACCTATGATGAAAATTACAGGCCTCTCTCAACTTTTTAAGTTGGAGAACTTACACAATTGGTGGCTGACTAAATACTTTTTTGCCCCACTGTATGTCATCTCTGATGTTGCACTTATCTTGGGATAGTGTATGACCTAGAGGCTCACTCCCCTCAGTGAGCTTGTCCAGGTGTGTGGTCAAGAAGGGGTTTTACTTGAGATGGGAGTATCTGGAGTTGACAATTGATTTATGCCATTGGGTGAGTTGGTGTTTCTGTGCTATGAAGTAACAGGAACGAGATCTGAACCTCGTCTTAGGGGCCAAACTGAACATAATTTATAGCGAATGCTATCTGGCTGGGGGATGCCCCTTTCTCATTTAAAAACTCTCACCTTGTGACCTGTTCCAAACATCTGTGGTTTGTTATGTAGACTAGGGGGTGGATCTTTGCTATAAAAGATCTCAGTAGCCTTTGTGTCGCCGCTCTCAACAGAATCATCAGAAAACGGTGAATCGTTGACAAGCCGTTGCTATTGCAAAGCTCTTACTATTAAATATGTATTTTAGGTATAACTCTGACTTGTGTGATACGTTTGTCTCTCCTCATTTGATAGTAAAGAAATTAACCACCACACGGTGTACTCCAATATCATGTAAATTCACGTACCCAGGCAATATTATTAATTATGTACTAAGAATCTGGTTCAAAGGAGATCCACTTACACCTGTATTTGAAAAAGCTGCAGAGGTGTGCGATGTTGATTGGCTGTTCCTGAGAGGTCCTGAAAGGTCTTTTTCCCAGAAGACCTGCAAGAAGGAGAAAGCGAGTATAGATTAAGTTAACATGGGGAGATGATCAAATTTATGTTTTTTCTGAGAGGGTACGAGTCTCAGTGTCTGGTACGTAAGAAACTACGTCAACAAATATACTACTTCATTCTGTTAAATCACACTGCAGATAATAGTGAGTACTACAGTATTTTTGAACAGGACTTTGACTGATGAAAATGTCCCGTTATGTGTCCAAGTGAGAAAAAATGTAATGTTGAATTGCAGCATATTTTGCCACTGTTTCAGAACTACCAAACCAGTAAAATCATGTTCTTCATATCACAGCATAATCTGCATGAAAATGCTAGGGAAATTAATTGTCAATGTGATCAAACTTTGCCAAATTCTGTTTAGCTCTAACCCAGAAGAAGCCCACTGTGGAGACGCCCCCTCTCAAAGAGGGAGAGAGGGCCACACTGACCTGCAAAGTATATTCACTCAAAATAAATGACCTCTGCCCGGGAAGACTAGAAGAAGATTTTGTTGGAATTGACTGGAGAGGGACAGAGAGCCTAGGAATGTATTTGAGGATAATGGATCCATCAACAGAGAATAGACTCAGTGTGAATACATTGTCTTTCACTCCTAATTCTGAACATCACAACATTAACCTCACATGTATGGGCTTCTACAAGAAGGCCAACATTACTGTGGAGAAAACAGTGACTTTAACAGTAAAATGTAATACAATCACTTTTCAGAGCATTCTCTCATTATCAAAATACAGTACAGTACTTATTCTTCAAAAGTCTCTGTGTGTCAGTCAGGGGGTTCCCTTACCAGTGATTGCTTGGCCAATGATAGGGGTATATATTAGCTACAGTGTCATCATCTCCAGGAGTGCCCAAACCGTGAACAGCACCATCACCATGTCTGCCTCATAATATCAGAACCAACAGTGTGTCAGCAGAAATATAGATGTTGGATAAATGAAAGTGTTTTCATACCAATTAATTTTTAGCACTTCCCATCGATATCCCTGGATCAGAGAAGAGAGATGTTGCAGTCTTTCCCTCGATAATCGTTGGGCTGTCCCTCAGCCTTAATGTGTCCCTCCTTGTCTTTCTAACCAGTGCTTGTAAATTGCTAAAACAAAATTACAATCCCACAGTTTCACACATGGGGACATTTGGCATAAGGTCAGTTGGCATAAAATGCTTATCATTGTTATATTTAGCTTTTTTATCAATAAATTATGCAAGTTAGGACTGTTTGAGCAAGGTAAATAATACTCATGGAAACATTTTAGCTCCGTTTGGCTAACTGAAAGTTTCAACCAGAGACCGTAGCCTAGCGGTTAGAGAGACGAGCCAGCAACCGGAGGGTTGCCAGTTCCAATTCCATGTCCGATGGGAAAAGTCTGGTGGGAAATGAGCTGGCAACCGGAGAGTTTCTGGTAGATATCCTACATGCCGTTGCCTGCCGTTGTTCCTTTGAGCACTCCCCCAACAACAACAGCTCCCCGGGCACCCAGTGGCAGGTTAATGTTCTTCGTCATGAATCTCGTTCTGGAGGCAGCTCTGCAGAGTGGTCAATAGCTGATGTATGTATGCCAGATTGATCCAAAAATGTATTCTATCGCATTGGTTCCCAATTAAGGATAAGTTATCACTTACCCTTAGCAAAACAGAGCAATCGTCCAAAAATACTATAATTAAATCATGGGCAACGGCATAAATAGAACATTCTGTGTTAGCCCGGCGCAGTTCCCCAAGAGAAAACCACAACTCAATCAGTGCTTATAATGCATAAGAACTAAATAATCAGGCCACTTCTTGCACGAACAGAACCTTGTGTTGGCTGGACAAACTTCTAAGAGTATCCATCTTCTCTCTTTATATAAAATCAAATAAATATTCATTTCTCATCATCATCAAAAGCTACTGAGTCACAGCACACATCACTATTGAACTATATGTGGGAACAGAGTATGTGAGATGATGATGACTGGCTTCAATTGGATATGTATCAGGCCTGACGTTTGTTGAACACTGGTCAGTGTTGACAACCACTGGATCAGGAAGAGAGAAGAGATCCCTCATTTGCTCCAGATCCAGGGTCAGAAATAGAGATAAGAAAATAAAAAGCACAAAACACACCCCTTTCCCCCCTGACACTTCGACTGGCAGCGGACACAGTGGAGAAGGATTATAATGGACAGATCTAGAACATGAACAGGTACAAGTTAGCCTGGTATCCAAACTGATTGCGCTGCTTTTCACACAAAAACAGTGGTGAGCGCAACTTTCAATCTGGTTAAACCAGGCTAGCTATGAGTATGATATATGGTGACATACAGAAGGGGAGCCCCAGAAAATGTGTTACTGTGTCCCAAGCTTAATAGCAATGCCAAAAATTAATGGTGTAGAGATGGAAGTAGCAACATTGAATCTAGATGGTACAGTACAGTAACTAACACATTGCACCTGTTGTGAGGGAATTGTGTGACTATGACCAGTAGAGTAAGAGCTGGGAGACCGACAGCTGCTGATAACACAAAAAGCTTTTTACATTGTCCACTGGGCCTTGTTTCGACCCTGCAAGTAGCTGCAAACAGTCCTGGGTGGCGCAATGTGACTGGGGCTCTCCCTGGAGGCCGGGGGATCGACTAACGGGGATGTCATTTGAGATGAGTCAGGGACGGGGGTAGACAATTGTTTGATGGTGAAGGGTGGTGATGGTGTCCACGGGCGAGGTGGCAAGGCGTGTGAAGAGGGGGCGAATGACGTGAGGAGGGGGCGACAAAATGTCTGCCACTGTATCCTGCGGTGACGATGGGTCAGGGAAGGATCGCGATTCATTTGGCCTTGATCTCGGTGTAGTCGCTGCCGTCATCCCACCTCCCAGAGGTCCCCCTATCCCTGGAGCGCCCCCGGCCCCAGAAACTCCAGCGGCGTAGTTCAGCTCTTGCCTCTCCAGGTCAGCCATGGAGCTCACAGGTTGATAATCCCTGTCTTCTCCCTGTTTAATGTATGTAAAGAGAGAAGCTATGTCTTGTTGTCTTTTTTTAAACTCACCTGCACATTCATTTTATTGTTCTTTCTTTGTTGTTCAATTTCCATAAAATCCATTATGTACAATTGCACTAAATATTATTGGATTAATGCAATATTTTAAATCCCAGCAGTCTTTAAAATGACATTTAGGAGCAAAAGGTTTTCAATAGTTGTTTTTAATTAATTAAAAACATATTCATTGTAATACAATATTGGAATGGAATATAACAAGAATTTGCACATAGGTCACAAATAAAGCTATCTGCAGTAAAATTGGAGCACAACTCAAGAGCCCACCTCCTGCACTGGTCACACCTAATCCAGTCCCCACCTGTGACTGAAAACAAGGGGAGAGATGCCAATTGAAAAGCTCTCTCTTAAAAACATAGCTAGCTATCTAGCTATATGACATAAAACGCTGTGTAAAATAGCTAAAAGGATATAAAGTAACATTAAGTATCGGCCACTTTTTTTCAATTTTCGACTAAAATTACATACGCAAATCTCACTACCTGTAGCTCAGGACCTGAAGCAAGGATATGCATATTCTTGATACCATTCGAAAGGAAACATGTTGAAGTTTGTGGAAATGTTAAATTAATGTAGGAGAATATAACACATTAGATCTGGTAAAATATAATACAAAGAAAAAACGAGTTTTTTTGTTTGTTTTTTGTACCATCATCTTTGAAATGCAATAGAAAGGTCTTATTCCAGCCCAGGCACAATTTAGATGTTGGCCACTAGATGGCAGCAGTGTATGTGCAAAGTTTTAGATAAATCCAATGAACCATTGCATTTCTGTTCAAAATGTTGTGTCAAGACTGCCCAAATGTGCCTAGTTGGTTTATTAATACCTTTTCAAGTTCATAACTGTGCACTCTCCTCAAACAATAGCATGGTATTATTTCACTGTAATAGCTACAGTAAATTGGACAGCACAGTTAGATTAACAAGAATTTAAGCTTTCTGCCAATATCAGATATGACTATGTCCTGGGAAATGTTCTTGTTACTTACAACCTCATGCTAATCACATTAGCCTACATTGCTCAACCATCTCGCGGGTAGGACACTGATCCTGTAGGTTAATCAAGTTATACACTTGTCACTTTTACAAGTCTAACCCCACCTTCCCTTTCCTCTCACCCCAGATGCCCCTCGCTCGGTATGGGTGAACGTGTCCCCAGAGGTGATGGAGGCAAGCTCGGTGACGCTGCACTGTGAAGTGGACAGTTACCCTCCTCCCAGGATCTCCTGACTGTTTGGGGACCAGGAGCTGTTGTGGGACACGGCCTCCAACACCTCGCTCTCCTTGGAGGACGGCTCGATTTGGTCTTATGAAGTAAAATTTGAAATGGTGTTTTTTACATTGGATAAAAGTAAAGAAAATGGTATATCATACACTGCAGTTGAGGAACAATGGGAAAGTAATTCTGATTTGAAAGTTGATAACCCCACTTTTGAGACAACAGCCCTTGAATGTTTTGGTAGACCTACTGGAGAGCTCTTCTTTGTCTACACACATTCAACATTGTTCACACCCTCTTAAGCCTTAGCCCCACCCATCTCTTTAAGGATTCGCACGTGAGGCCATGTGCTAAACAGTGAGTATGGTCATGTACTAAAAAAACTAAGATTTTAAGACTAGGCTGGTTTATACATGTTTGTATAGAGTTGTTGTTCATTATTACAGGAAAATAAACTCCCAACAAGATCGTTATTTACAAGTTAATGGCGAGCTAATTACAGAAAATAACTTATGGTTGTGAGTGTAAAAGCACGGCATTCTACCAGATCATTTTTTTACTTGGCCTAACGTTATATCCTAATTTGACTTTGGTGCAGGTCATGCTGTTCGTCACATTACAGTCTCTGGTAAACACACTATATAAAAATAAAATAGACGTTTATTTGTCACATGCACAGGATACAGAAGGTGTAAACGGTACAGTGAAATGGTTACTTGCATAATGGAGTATTTTGTTTAGACATGTAGCTAGCTAGCTAAACAATGAACCATAATCCCATCTCATAACGTTAGTACCCTGTATGAATCTACAGGTAGCTAAATGCTAACCAACTAGGTTCAGTGTTAGCTAGCTAGCTAACATTAGGCTATAACTAGCAATGCAAAAGGCTCTGAGAAAGAAACAATATTACTACACAGATCATACACATAACGTTAGATAGCGAGTCAGCCAGCCAGCTAATGTTAGCTAGCTAGCTAACAGCACACTTTAACTTAGAATGAAAATGACTTTTTACAACTTTTGAAACATATAATATCTGAAAATGTAGCTAGCTATACGATCTTACCCGTAAACAGTACATGGATGAACGCTTCTCCCTCTCTGTCACAGATGCCATGATTGCCCTTAGTTCTGAAGATGTAATCCGGAGACTGGCGTTTTATACAACAGACATCTGTTTATTTTCGGCTCCCTCAGCATTTGCAATCAAACGCCAGAATTTTCTGCATCTCCTTAGCGATCATACTCTGCTTCCACTGGGAGTTACACTGATTTCAAAACTCGGTTCTCCAAAAAATGGAGAGCTATCTTTAAAAAACAATCTGTGTTAGAAAGGATCACCTACACATACTGAGAAGCTCATTATAGACAGAAGCATGCTACATGGCAGACAAATCCGAACTCATCTCTCGGCATGTCCAGCCCATCCATTATCTCATCCAATCATGGCTAGTGGGAAGGTTCTTGACTTTTTCCATGGCTAAACCAAAAAATATTTGTATTTACAGATGGAATACAAGTTTGATAATAAGGCACATGAGAATTCACAAGATCCAGAGGGCATTTCTGCCAAAAAACGTATTTTGATAAAAATGTTATGTTCAAATGCCCCTCCTGTGAAGTAGTGAAGCGCAATATATATAATGACGTATTAGTTATGTGATAAACCTGGCCCATAGCTTCTTGCTTTTGTTTACTCTTTAACTTACTCCTTTGTTCAACTCCTTCTTTCTCCTCATATCCCTTTACCTTTCATCCCTTCTCCATCTTCCCTGCAGACCCTCCCAGTGAGCCAGTGGTAAACGGCTCACTGACCCTTTTGGAAGGTTCCTCCATCTCCCTACAATGTAGCACCACCTGGCTGAAGGACCGGGAGACCACAAACTGACTACCGCATTGGCTTGATATGGCAATGGCACTATCTTGAATGTAAATAAGTTATAGTACCATGACCTAGCTAAACAGCCTACATACAGCCTATCTTCAATATGATGTTCTTGTCCGATGTTAGCGAAGTGCATGATGGCACTGATCGTTCAATAAATCAATCAGTCAATCAATCAAATGTATTTATAAAGCCCTTCTTACATCAGCTGATGTCACAAAGTGCTGTACAGAAACCCAGCCTAAAACCCCAAACAGCAAGCAATGCAGGTGTAGAAGCACGGTGGCTAGGAAAAACTCCCTAGAAAGGCAAGAACCTAGGAAGAAACCTAGAGAGGAACCAGGCTATGAGGGGTGGCCAGTCTTCTTCTGGCTGTGCCGGGTGGAGATTATAACAGAACATGGCCAAGATGTTCAAATGTTCATAGATGACCAGCAGAGTCAAATAATAATAATCACAGTGGTTGTAGAAGGTGCAACAGGTCAGCAACTCAGGAGTAAATGTTAGCTGGATTTTCATAGCCGATCATTCAGAGTATCTCTACCTCTCCTGCTGTCTCTAGAGAGTTGAAAACAGCAGGTCTAGGACAGGTAGCACGTCCGGTGAACAGGTCAGGGTTCCATAGCTGCAGGTGGAACAGTTGAAACTGGAGCAGCAGCACGACCAGGTGGACTGGGGACAGCAAGGAGTCATCAGGCCAGGTAGTCCTGAGGCATGGTCCTAGGGCTCAGGTCCTCAGAGAGAGATAAAGAAAGAAAGAAAGAAAGAAAGAGAGAAAGAGAAAGAGAATTAGAGTATACTTAAATTCACACAAGACACCGGATAAGACAGGAGAAATACTCCAGATATAACAGACTGACCCTAGTCCCACGACACAAACTATTGCAGCATAAATACTGGAGGCTGAGACAGGAGGGGTTGGGAGACACTGTGGCCCCGTCCGACGATACCCCCGGACAGGGCAAAACAGGCAGGACATAACCCCACCCACTTTGCCAAAGCACAGTCCCCACAACACTAGAGGGATATCTCCAACCACCAACTTACCACCCTGAGACAAGGCCGAGTATTGCCCACAAGATCTCCCCCACGGCACAACCCAAGGGGGGGCGCCAACCCGGACAGGAAGATCATGTCAGTGACTCAACCCACTCAAGTGACGCACCCCTCCTAGGGATGGCATGGAAGAGCACCAGTAAGCCAGTGACTCAGCCCCCGTAATAGGGTTTGATGCAGAGAATCCCAGTGGAGAGAGGGGAACCGGCCAGGCAGAGACAGCAAGGGCGGTTCGTTGCTCCAGTGCCTTTCCGTTCACCTTCACACTCTTGGGCCAAACTACACTCAATCATAGGACCTACTGAAGAGATGAGTCTTCAATAAAGACTTAAAGGTTGAGACCGAGTAAGTGTCTCTCACATGGATAGGCAGACCATTCCATAAAAATGGAGCTCTATAGGAGAAAGCCCTGCCTCCAGCTGTTTGCTTAGAAATTCTAGGGACAATAAGAAGGCCTGCGTCATGTGACCGCAGCGTACATGTAGGTATGTACGGCAGGACCAAATCGGAAAGATAGGTAGGAGCAAGCCCATGTAATGCTTTGTAGGTTAGCAGTAAAACCTGGAAATCAGCCCTTGCCTTTAATAGGAAGCCAATGTAGAGAGGCTAGCACTGGTGTAATATGATAAAAAAAAAAGTTTATAGTCAAGATTCTAGCAGCCGTGTTTAGCACTAACTGAAGTTTATTTATTGCTTTATCCAGGTAGCCGGAAAGTAGAGCATTGCGGTAGTCTAACTTAGAAGTGGCAAAAGCATGGATACATTTTTCTGCATCCATTTTGAACAGAAAGTTTCAGATTTTTGCAATGTTACGTAGATGGAAAAAAGCTGTCCTTGAAACAGTCTTGATATGTTCGTCAAAAGAGAGATTAGGGTCCAGAGTAACGCCGAGGTCCTTCACTGGTTTATTTGAGACGAAAGTACAACCATCAAGATTAATTGTCAGATTCAACAGAAGCTTGAAGGTTTAGAGGCCATGATTATTTTCATCAATGTGTCAAGAGATATAGTATAAAAAAACTTGAGTGTCTCCCTTGATCTTAGGTCCTGTGCAGACTCAGGACAACTGAGCTTTGGAGGAATACGCAAATTTAAAGAGGAGTCCGTAATTTGCTTTCTAATGATCAAGATCTTTTCCTCAAAGAAGTTCATGAATTTATCACTGCTGAAGTGAAAGCCATCCTCTCTTGGGGAATTCTTCTTTTTAGTTAGATTTGCGACAGTATCAAAAATACATTTTGGATTGTTCTTATTTTCCTCAATTAAGTTGGAAAAATAGGATGATCGAGCAGACGTGAGGGCTCTTCGATACTGCAAGGTACTGTCTTTCCAAGCTAGTCAGAAGACTTCCAGTTTGGTGTAGCGCCATTTCCGTTCCAATTTTCTGGAAGCTTGCTTCAGAGCTCGGGTATTTTCTGTATAACAGGGAGCTAGTTTCTTATGACAAATGTTTTTTGTTTTTAGGGGTGCAACTGCATCTAGGGTATTGCGCAAGGTTAAATTGAGTTCTTCAGTTAGGACGTCCTTGGGAAGGCGGAGGGAGTCTGGAAAGGCATCTAGGAATCTTTGGGATGTCCGAGAATTTATAGCACGGCTTTTGATGATCCTTGGTTGGGGTCTGAGCAGATTATTGGTTGCGATTGCAAACGTAATAAAATGGTGGTTCGATAGTCCAGGATCATGAGGAAAAACATTAAGATCCACAACATTTATTCCATGGGACCAACTAGGTCCAGAGTATGACTGTGGCAGTGAGTAGGTCCGGAGACATGTTGGACAAAACCCACTGAGTCGATGATGGCTCTGAAAGCCTTTTGGAGTGGGTCTGTGGACTTTTCCATGTGAATATTAAAGTCACCAAAAATGTGAATATTATCTGCCATGACTACAAGGTTCGATAGGAATTCAGGGAACTCAGTGAGGAACGCTGTATATGACCCAGGAGGCCTGTAAACAGTAGCTATAAAACGTGATTGAGTAGGCTGCATAGATTTAATGACTAGAAGCTCAAAAGACGAAAACATCATTTTTTTTGTTGTAAATATACATTTGCTATCGTAAATGTTAGCAACACCTCCGCCTTTGCGGGATGCGCGGGGGATATGGTCACTAGTGTAACCAGGACGTGAGGCCTCATTTAACACAGTAAATTCATCAGGCTTAAGCCATGTTTCAGTCAGGCCAATCACATCAAGATTATGATCAGTGATTAGTTCATTGACTGTAACTGCCTTGGAAGTGAGAGATCTAACATTAAGTAGCGCTATTTTGAGATGTGAGGTATCACAATCTTTTTCAATAATGGCAGGAATGGAGGAGGTCTTTATTCCAGTGAGATTTCTAAGGCGAACACCGCCATGTTTAGTTTTGCCCAACCTAGGTCGAGGCACAGACACGGTCTCAATAGGGATAGCTGAGCTGACTACACTGACTGTACTAGTGGCAGGCTCTACTAAGCTGGCAGGCTGGCTAACAGCCTGCTGCCTGGCCTGCACCATCAATGGAGTGGCTGTCATCGCCTTCATCATCGCAGCAGTGAGATATGTGGGCCATAACAAAAAGAAGTGAGTATCCACCCTTCACTAACTGTGACAGGGGTCGATGTGAGTTACAGGTAGTAATTTCCTGTTTGAATTGACGATAAGGAAACACTTCAGCCTAGCCATCCATTCTAAAACACCTCTGTGTATTCATGAGTGAATGATTGATAGTTGTACTACAGCACAGTCAAGAAGGACAAACAATGTTTGAGGAAGAAAGTGGTGAGACTTGTTGATGATGATGACTACAATGATGATAATGACCATTCACAGATCTGTCTTAGATGGGAGAATGATAGCTTACCAGTTGCTGATACTGATACAATACCCGTTCAATTCATGTCCCATTTTTTATGTACAGTAAGGTTCATTCCGTGGAGATACTCATAAATACTCATAAAACCTACATGACTTCTTATCTTAAAGAGAAAATGTAAAGTTCCCCAGCCAACTACTGACCTAACCTGAGAATCCCAGTACCACTATAGCTATCAATCACAGTGCCACTGGGGTAGCTGCGACCATAGCCTTTCCAAACCACTGTTTTCTGCTTCATCGCTTCTCTGCGTTCTTCTGTCTCTGTTTCTCTTACCTAACTCTTGCACAGCTGAAGACAGCTTCTGGGCTCAAAGTTTAACTTCATTCTAGAGGAGAGCACAGAAAGATTCCTAAACAACCCCTCCCCAATCCCAACTCCAAGTCTCAGTGGTAGACAGCATCCCTCACACATCCCAGACAGCAAAATTATACGATGGCCCAAATTCGGCCCTAATCAAAAATATTACGATTTACCATTTTGCCCGGTGGATCTGTAGCATGAAATGTCCAGACCTTCCCTGCAAGGTGGATGTGGCCCACATTCTGACCAAAAGTAGCCCAGTAACTATAGGATGTTGTTAGGGCCACATAGCTCAAGCCAGAGATGGCCCATAAGCAAAGTGCCAACCCTTCCCCAGTTCGCATCTCCTACATTTGGACCAGATCTGGGCCATATGACACATTGTGGTGCCAGAACTGAGCTATACTGTGTGTCACCAAACAACCAGATCTGACCCACAGTCGTCTGAAGTCTGAGATCCGCTTCCATGTGCTGTATATCCTTTAATTTCCACAACTGTTGTTGCATGGCTGCCTCGATACTAACAGGATATGCTAAACCGCCTCAATCTCCTTGTTTTATGCCTCTGCTCACCAATAACTACTAACCCTCGTTTCTCCTCTCTCAATGCCTGTCATGTTATCCTTTATACACAATATGTTCTGAGGTGTCAATGGCATTGGTGGCACTGTACTGGTATAACCTGTGAGTCTGAATGGGCCTTCTCTCTTTCCATACCTTCAACAGGGAGAAGCCGGGGATTATCAACCTGTGGGCTCTATGGCAGACCTGGAGAGGCAAGAGCTGAACTACGCCGCCCTGGAGTTTCTGGGGGGGCCCTCCAGGGATGGGGGGACCTCAGGGAGGGGGGATGATGGCAGCGACTACACCGAGATCAAGGCCAAATGAATCACGATCCTTCCCTGACCCATCGTCACCGCGGGACACAGTGACAGCCATGTTGTCGCCCCCTTCCTCACGTCATTCATCCCCTCTTCAAACGTCTTCCCCCCTCCCCCGTGGACACCATCACCACCCTTCACCATCACACCAAGATCCCCCATCGTCTCCCCCCGTCCCTGACTCATTTCAAGTGACGTCCTCGTTAGTTGACCCCCAAGCCTCCAGGGGGAGCCCCAGTCACACCTCGCCACCCAGGACTGCTGGTAGCTACTTGCAGGGTCGGAACACGGCCCAAAGGACAATGTAAAAAGATCTTTGTATTATCAGCAGCTGTCGGTCTCCCAGCTCTTACTCTACTGGTCATAGTCACACAATTCCATCACACCAGTTACAATGTGTTATCTACTGTACTGTACTGTATTATCTAGATTCAATGTTGCCATTTCCATCTCTACACCATTAATTGTTTGCATTGCTATCAAGCTTGGGACACTGTCCATTAAAGTCCTTCTCCACTGTGTCCGCTGCCAGTCGAAGTGTTAGGGGGGAAAGGGGTGTGTTTTGTGCTTTTTATTTTCTTATCTCTATTTCTGACCCTGGATCTGGAGGAAATGAGGGATCTCTTCTCTCTTCCTGATCCAGTGGTTGTCAACACTGACCAGTATTCAACAAACCTCAGGCCTGATACATATCCAATAGAAGCCAGTCATCATCATCTCACATACTCTGTTCCCACATATAGTTCAATAGTGATGTGTGCTGTGACTCAGTAGCTTTTGATGATGATGAGAAATTAATATTTATTTGATTTTATATAAAGAGAGAAGATGGATACCTTGAACACTAGGTTCTGTTTGTGCAAGAAGTGTCCTGATTATTTAGTTATTTTGCATTATAAGCACTGATTTAGTTGTGGTTTCCTCGTGGGGAACTGTGCTGGGCTAACACAGAATGTTCTGTTTATGCCATTGCCTATTATTTAATTACTAGAATTTTTCTCTGTTTTGCTAAGGGTAAGTTAACTTATCCTTAAATGGAAACCAATGGGTTCGAATACATTTTGGTATCAATCTGACATACATGACTCCACTGTAGCACTTGCACAGCAGGCCAAAATGTATCTCGTTGAGACAATGTGTGTGTGTGTATGTAAACAGCGCTGAAAAATCAGCAAACACTGATCACTGTGGCTGTTTCAAAGTATCACTTGACCTGAGACCGCTTCTCCCAAAATGTCTTCTTCAGTGGTTGTGAATTGTGAAATCGAAGCCTAGTCCTATAGGGTTGTATCAGATGAGGCGTTTGAGTGCCACAATTCTGAAGCTGATATACCAGTTGGTTGTGCTATTCAAATATACTTGATCAACTCATGTAATGTAATCTCCAAGCTCACTAATGACATCACTAGATAACAATGACTGTTAATACAATATTAATAAGCTGAATATGGATGGGTAAAATGATACCAGTATACATTATGTAAATAAATACCCTGCGTGACTATTATGCTGTCAGCCATATGTGTAAATATACTACGGTATGTAAATGCTCAGTTTTACAACAATGATTTACACAGACAAGTCGGATACAGGTTTGGTAACACTTTAACTGACTTCTCTGTCATATGGGTGACGTAACGCGGTCATAACATAACACATGTCATTTTCGGTCATGAAAACTGATGTCAAAATACTGACAACCCTTTACACTGTCATGACACAAATGGTTATTTATGTAAATTCGTTGGCTAGCTGTATCCTAAGCCAATAAGCTGACTGAAGCAAAGATTTGTGCCATGACAGTGTCAAGTCAGCTGTCAAGCTCATGTCAGCTGTCATGACTGTTAATAACATATTTTATGTACTTGTTCTGACATGGTTAAGTCACTTGACCTAATGTCAGAGCGCTCAAGATGTGTTACCCAACATTGAGACATGCCAATATGGACATCCGTATAGTAACACTTACTGTCGTCAGTTCTCTTGAACGCCTCATGGGGGGTTTATTTCCTTCTAAACCTGGAAACAAAATGGAGAAGCGCTGTTCATGTCTTATCTAATTTGTTTGTCACATAGTGTGTTGGAAAGCAGATTTGTACTTTCTTTACTTTGTGGTTTATTATTGTGATGATTTTTTTTATATCTTTGACACAATAATTCCGATCAGAATTCTGCAATATTTCTGCAAATTAGCACTGTTATGACTTAATGACAATTAGAGCTCTATGATGATGTTTGATCACTCTCTTTTATTTTACAAGTCTTTCCCGCCTCAAGCAAAGCCATCTTTCTTTGGTTCCAAACAACAAATAAATAAAGTAAACAACAGAGAATGTGACCAGCTCAGTTCATCTATATAGTGTGTTATCTGTTCTCTCATACCCAAAACAGTAAGGAAAATACACCCTGAATACATTCTATATCTCCTGTATTAGTATGACTTTATTGATACAGTATGTACCCGTTATTCCTCCCACACCACCCCTCATTGTTTGCAGTAGATACATCACACAAAGATTTTCTTTAAACCATTTCACTTGATAATAAGCGCAAATGTATTACCTTGATTATCTACATTACATTTTGATTAACATAGTTGAACATGAGGAAGATAATGTTAACGATCCTGTGTGTAGCTGGTGTAGAGGAGTCAGGTGCAGGACAGCAGATATGAGTAACAAATGTGTTTACTCCAATATGCACAAAATACAAATCACATAATTAGAGCCCACATTAATGGACCGTATAAACATACAAACAATCACTCACAAAAACCATAGGGGAACAGAGGGTTTAAATAATGAACAAGTAATTGGGGGATTGAAACCAGGTGTGTAAGACAAAGACAAACAAATGGAAAATGAAAAATGAATCGGCGATGGCTAGAAGACCGGTGACGTCGACCGCCGAACGCCGCCCGAACAAGGAGAGGGACCGACTTCGGCGGAAGTCGTGACAGATAACACAAACTTGTAGCTTCCTTATTCGCTTTTACATAAAATACAACATAATTTGGTTATAATTAAGCTTTTTTGTTGTTGCATAAAACCAGAGACATTACTCCGAAAATGTTTAATTCATTCGCATAAAAATGGTTTCTGCGCTTCCACAAAAATAAAAAACGTATAGCAATGGAAAATGTAATTTAAGGTTAGGCATTAGGTTTAGCTATGTGTTTAAAGCAAGGGTTAATTAGGTTGAACATCAGATTTTATGACTTTGTGGCTGTGTCAGCTATTGACCACCCTGCAGAGCTGCCTCCAGAACGAGATTCATGACGAAGAACACTAACCTGCCACTGGGTGCCCGGGAGATGTTGTTGTGGGGGGTTGTTTAAGGGCACAACGGCAGGCAATGGCATGTAGGATTTTATACCAGAAACCCTCCTGTTGCCAGCTCACTTCCCACTAGACGTTTCCCATCGGACCCGGAATTGGAACTGGTAACCCTCCGGTTGCTGGCTCGTCAGGACTATATCCTGTTCCTGAGAAAACGATCACCCAGATGCAGCGCTCCTAGTGTCCGGGGACTTTAATGCAGGCAAACTCAGTTTTACCTAATTTTTACCACCATGTCACATGTGCCACCAGGGGAAATAAAATCCAAGACCACCTTTACTCAACACACAGAGATGCATACAAAGCTCTCCCCCGCCCTCCATTTGGCAAATCTGACCACAATTCTATCCTCCTGAATCCTGCTTACAAGCTAAAATGAAAGCAGGAAGTACCAGTGACTCACTCAATACGGAAGTGGTCAGATGACGCGGATGCTACACTACAGGACTGTTTTCCTGGAACAAACTGGAATATGTTCCGGGATTCATCCAATGGCATTGAGGAATACACCACCTAAGTCATCTGCTTCATTAATTAGTGCATCGGATGTGGTAGGGCTTGAAAACTATTACGGACTACAAAGGGAAACCCAGACACGAGCTGCCCAGTAACGCGAGCCTACCAGACGAGATACATTTATTTTATGCTCGCTTTGAGGCAAGCAACACTGAAGCATGCACGAGAGCACCAGCTGTTCTGGATGACTGTGTGATAATGCTCTCGGTAGCTGATGTGAGCAAAACCTTTAAACAGGTCAACATTCACAAAGCCGCTGGGCCAGACGGATTACCAGGACGTGCACTCAAAGCATGCGCGGACCAACTGTCAAGTGTCTTCACTGACATTTTCAACCTCTCCCTAAACGAGTCTGTAATACCTACATGTTTCAAGCAGACCCCCATAGTCCCTGTGTCCAAGGAAGTGAAGGTAACCTGCCTAAAGTGCCTGTGGCACTCACATCGGTAGCCATGAAGTGCTTTGAAAGGCTGGTCATGGCTCACATCAACAGCATTCTCCCGGACACCCTAGACCCACTCCAATTCACACACCGCCCCAACAGATCCACAGATGACGCAATCTCAATCGCACTCCATACTGCCCTTTCTCACCTGGACAAATAGAACACCTATGTGAGAATGCAGTTCATTGACTGCAGCTCAGCGTTCAACACCATAGTGCCCACGAAGCTCATCACTAAGCTAAGAACTCTGGGGCTAAACACCTCCCTCTGCAACTGGATCCTGGACTTCCTGACGGGCCGCCCCCAGGTGGTAAGAGTAGGAAACAACACGTCTGCCACACTGATCCTTAACACTGGGGCTCCTCAGGGGTGTGTACTTAGTCCCCTCCTGTATTCCCTGTTCACCCATGACTGTGTGGCCAAACACGACTCCAACACCCTAATTAAGATTGCTGACGACACAACACCGACAATGATGAGACGGCCTATAGGGAGGAGGTCAGAGAAATGGCAGTGTGGTGCCAGGACAACAACCTCTGTCCCTCAATGTGAACAAGACAAAGGAGCTGATCGTGGACTACAGGAAAAGGCGGGCCGAACAGGCTCCCATTAACATTGACGGGGCTGTAGTGGAGCGGGTCGAGAGTTTCAAGTTCCTTGGTGTCCACATCACCAATGAACTATCATCCAAACATACCAAGACAGTCGTGAAGAGGGCACGACAAAACCTTTTCCCCCTCAGCAGACTGAAAAGATTTGGCATGGGTCCCCAGATCCTCAAAAGGTTCTACAGCTGCACCATCGAGTGCATCCTGACCAGTTGCATCACCGCCTGGTATGGCAACTGCTCGGCATCTGACTGTAAGGAATACAAACGTGAACACTGTAATTTGAGAAAAGCGATACACTATATATACAAAAGCATGTGGACATCAACTGAAATTAGTTGCTATTTCAGCCACACCCATTGCTGAAAGGTGTATAAAATTCAGCACACCGCCATGCAATCTCCATAGACAAACATTGGCAGTAGAATGGCCCGTACTGAAGATTTTCAACGTGTTACCATCATAGGATGCCACCTTTCCAACAAGTCAGTTTGTCAAATTACTGCCCTGCTATAGCTGCCCCGTTGAACTATAAGTGCTGTTATTGTGAAGTGGAAATTTATAGGAACAACAATGGCTCAGCTGTGAAGTGGTTGGACACACAAGCTCACAGATTAAGTGGTAGGCCACACAAGCTCATAGAACGGGAACGCTGAGTGCTGAAGTGCGTAGCGCGTTAAAATCGTCTGTACTCGGTTCCAAACTGCCTCTGGAAGCAACGTCAGCACAATAACTGTTCGTCGTGAGCTTCATGAAATGGGTTTCCATTGTTGAGCAGCCACACAGAATTCTAAAATCCCCACGCGCAATGCTGGAGTGGTGCAAAGCTCGCCGCCATTGGACTCTTGAGCAGTGGAAACTCGTTTTCTGGAGTGATAAACGCTTCACCTTCTGGCAGTCCTATGGACAAATCTGGGTTTGGTTGAGGTCAGGAGAACACTACCTGCCCGAATGCATAGTGCCAACTGTAAAGTTTGGTTGAGGAGGACTAATGATCTGTGGCTATTTTTCATGGTTTGGGCTATATTAATGCCACATCATACAATTACATTCTAGACGATATTGTGCTTCCAAATTTGTGGCAACAGTTTGGGGAAGGACCTTTCCTGTTTCAGCATTACAATTCCCCGGTGCACAAAGCGAGGTCTATACAGAAATGGTTTGCCGAGATCAGTGCGGAAGAAATTGACTGGTCTGCACAGAGCCCTGACCTCAACCCCATTGAACACCTTTGGGATGAAATGTAACGCTGACTGCGAGCCAGGCTTAATCACCCAACATTAGTGCCCAGCCTCACTAATGCTCTTCAGGCTGATTTGAAGCAATTCCCCGCAGCAATGTTCCAACATCTAGTAGAAATCCTTCCCAGTAGAGTGTTATAGCAGAAAAGGAGGGACCAACTCCATATTAATGCCCATGCTTTTGAAATGAGATGTTCGATGAAAATGTGTCCACATACTTTTGGTCATGTAATGTATCTATGAAAAGAGTTGATGATTTTATGCAATTCATCATTACAACTGACTAAACATTCGCTGATGTTAGGTGTCAATGTGAATCATTTCTCATGTTTCCCCCCTTTCAGGGACATAACATTACAATTGAAAAGCTAATAAGCTATGTGTTTGTAGATCGACTGAGGTGAATGAACCTACAGCAGCCAAGGTGATAATGTCTGGGATCATTTTTGCTTGTTTTCTCTGTTCTCCAAATAACGTTTAAAAAAACGTATTGTATAGAAATGCAGTAAAACGCTTCAACTTTTAAAAAAAATTACCACCTACGGACCTCACTAAAATCTTGTTGCATGTATCATGTTAGTCAGCTTAAGAATATGGCAGCAAATGTTTTTAAAATCCCACTGACTTTTTTGTGCTAGATCTGACTAATCATTTCGTGGTGTTTGGAATTGTTTTCTATTTCTCATGACCACTGCATGCTTCAAAACAGAGAGAATAGGACAGTATACATTGCAATCGGAAAGTATTCAGACCCCTTCCCTTTTTCCAAATTTTGTTACGTTACAG
>QNTS01011326.1:7611-18149 GCA_003317085.1 Hucho hucho
CTCTCTCTCTCTCTCTCTCTCTCTCTCTCTCTCTCTCTCTCTCTCTCTCTCTCTCTCTCTCTCTCTCTCTCTCTCTCCATGTTTATTTTTTTCTCTCTCTAGTAGCCTTGTTATGGTTTGCCGTTTTCTTGCACAGACAATACTTTCCTGTACTTGTCTGTATCTGTGGGTTCAGCAGTGGGCGTCAGAGCTAGACCAGAGACTCATATTTCTCTGCAGCATCTGGCAGGCTCTCAGGGCCAACTGGTTTTCCCCATAGCCATGTATTTAGAGAGTTGGGTCAATGCAGTTTCTGCGTTATGATGCATTCACGTGACACTTGAACATTCTATGTTAGCGATGTTAGCTCCCCCCATTAACATTACATAGGGAATATTTAAACAATGTTATGTACAGTGTGGTCTGAAATTATGATGAGTAATAATGAGGGTGTATAAAGTAAATAATTCAAATACTCTGCTATATTGTATGCGCCAAGAAATGGGGAGTGAAAAAGTTAGAGGGTTCAAAGATCATACCCCCAAGACATTCTAACCTGTCACCATTATCTTTAACAGGGGAGGTTAGCATGCCTTGGAGGTATGATCTTTGACCCGCTGGAGGTATGATCTTTGACCCGCTGGAGGTATGATCTTTGACCCGCTGTAACTTTCTCACTCATCATTATTCACGATTCACTCAGGATTATCCGTAATCATGGTAGCAGTGTTTAGAAGCATATTCTATTCTTATTTACAATAAAATGGACTCCAAAATGACACGGTACATTAGGGGTGTGCCGAGTAGTCGGACAAAACGAGTATCGTAATGAATATGGGCAATTTCCGGGATACGATTATGATCATGGAGAATTACCAAAAATACTCTGGTCGGGAAACAATTCATTTTCGGGTGCCAACATGCACGCATCTTTCTCATGTCAGATTTGAAGGGTGTCTTTAGGGTGTCAATCATTTTTACCTCTACCTTTTTGTTTATTTATTATTGGTTTGTTACTGGTTAGTATTTGAATTATTTATGTCAGTATTTAAAAAAAAAATTATCAAGGGTGTCAACACTAACAATATTAAAAATAAAAATGTTTGGGCTGCCCACGCTTCGACGGGTAATCAGCGCCCCTCAACCAAAATCAACGCTCTTCAACTAACACCTGTCACATCTTACAGCCATCCAACATGAGAGAGACCGATCAGAGGGATGGAGAAAGGGAGAGAGAGGGATAATGATGGCAGTTTGGCAGTGAGGGATAGAGGGATAGAGAGATGAGAGAGAGCAAAATGCTATAGAGCTGGAGAAATGGAGGGAGAGCAAGAGGCGGATGGGATGGCGTACTGGGATGGCGTCATACTGTAATACAGTCATACTGTAAATACGCTTCAAAGGCTCATGACCAATCTTCCTCCGGGACTGCCACGCAGAAGAAATATCAGCCTGTGCAGAGAAGCACGAGATTGAACTTCACTCAACTTTCTAGAGTTTTCCCCGTTAGTTAACACTATCAACGTTTCCCTTTACTGTGGGAATTGTGATCCAATCAACTCAATATTAGCCACTTTCAATGCAACATACCGAAACAAAACTAACTATGCAAGACTTAGAATGCAAAACTAACTATGCAAGAGATTTTTGAAATAGTCAGAGTGCATCGGAATAGGATTTTATTCCATTGACAGGCACAACTCAGCCCCATACTCCACAGACCGGTGTGCCATAACCAATCAGAGCTGCAGTAGGCCTATATGCAAATAGATCATTGCCATATATGGATTTGTGCCATTCACTTTGAACTGGACTGTTTGAACTGGACTGTCAGCAATGTGGGAGTGATAGCTTCCTACAAGAGCACAAAACATACATTTCTATCCATATTTGAAAAGCGGGGCAGTGTTGTATTTTGAGACATGCTTGAATAAGCTAAGTAGCCAATAGGCAGAGGGTAGCATAATTTGTCTGATTCTCTGTAATAATGGTATGGGAATAACAATGCATTTTATTTTGTAACTGGTTTGTTTCTTGCATCAAACAACACAACAACAAAAATAAATCTGTCACCTCCTTGTCTGAAGGACAAGTGGATAAAAAGGTTCATGCCAAACCCTGCATGTTTTTTCAAAAGTCTCATGGAATGTAGGCCTACATTGAACACCACAACTTGGTTGCTACTGTAGGCTGAATGATAGACCCGCTATTTCCATGTTAAAATATTATGTGATGCATTTTCTCCATAGTTTTTTATTGGTGGTCACTGGTAGGTCTACATTAGGATCAAATAGTCACAGTAGCCTACTTGGCCACTGTTAAACCAGGAAATTAAAGCAGGTACAGCCTCAGTGTTACCAGTAAACGCGTGCCCGGAAGTTGCACAGAACTTTCACATCGTTCAAGTTTGCGCTCAGCAGACCTGAAATTTGCTCAGTGACGAAACAAATGGGGGACCATTGCTCATGACTCATTGTAGCTATTTGCAACCCAGATATCTGTGTCTAACCTATTTCTCTTGCTCTTTCCTCAGGTCATTACTTTTTCCACTCTGTGTGTCAACGGAAACTCTCCTGACACTGTTTACTCATCTCTTTCACTCTCTGTTTGCCCCATCCCTATCTTTTTCCCCCCTCTCCCTCTGTTTAATTTTCCCTCTTCCCCTTTCTTACTTATCTTTTCAGACGTTCTCTCTCCCCGCACTCTTTCTCTCCACTCTCTTTGCTTCTCTCAACTCTCTCTCTCCACTCTCTCTCGGCTTCTCTCCCTCTCTCTCTCCTTCTCACTCTCCTTCTCCCTCTCTTTCCTTCTCCCTCTCTCTCCGCCTCTCTCTCTCCACTTTCTCTCTCCGTCTCTCTCCGTCTCTCTCTCCACGCTCTCTCTCTTTTATTTCTCCCTCTTCTTTCACCGTCTAACTTTTCAGACTTTCTCTCGCCCCCTCTCTCTCCCTCTCTCTCATCCCCCTTTTCTTCCTTTGTCAAACGTATCTTTCCAGACTCTCTCTCTCTTTCTCTGTTGTTACATAAACCCATTTAATTTAGTCTGTTTAAGCCATTGTCAAATATTTACTTTTGAGGACTTGGGCTGTCAATGGCTTTTGATTGGATAGGTTGGATATGGATACCAGTTTATTTGTTGACTGCCTTGTCACTCTCTTGTCATTACATTATAGTCAAGTAATTGTATCAGTATTTTGAATAGCCTCGGATTGCCTCTATCAAAGCAATAAGCAAACAAAAGAGTCAGAAGACTTTCTTTCTCTGGAATTGCATGGGTTGGCATTTCTCTTGCTTTCTCTCGGTGTGTGTTGAGGCAGAACTGAGGTATGACTCACTTTGCCACTCTTCAGACCAGTCGTCATCATCCCAAGGCGCTAGTTCATGTGTTCCTTTCTTTAACTTCTTAGGGAGCAGCTCCCGAGGTGACGGTTTTGGAGAGTCTGGCGTGCCCAAAGTAAAATGCCTCCCACTCAGGCCCAGAAAATAGGATATGCACATAATTAGTACTATTGGATAGGAGAAACACTGAAGTTTCTAAAATATTGTCTGTGAGTATAACAGAACGGATATAGCAGGCGAAAACCCGAGGAATTTCTGTCCTGGAAAAAGTGTATTTGACACATTGCCTCATTTTGAACCCCTCCCTATTGAAAATGACCATATAAGGGAGTAAGATTTCAGTACCTATTGCTTCCACTGGATGTCAACAGTCTCTAGACAGTGTTTTGATTATGTTTAGTTGCTCTGGATGGTAATAGAAGAAGAATTGGGAAGTGGTCACCAGAAGTAAACAGAAGAGAAGGCGCATTCCCTGGCTTGCGCGCGGTGTGTTTTTTTTCCTTTCCTATCGCCCAGTTTATAATCCGGTTGAAATATTATACTAAATATACATAAATGTGTTCCTAAGGATACATTATCAATGATGTTTGATTGTTCTTGGACAAGTGTATAGGTATAGGTTGAACGCGTTCTCTTCACGGTTCAATGGGCGAGTGGACGCTGTATTTTCTGATCATAACGCACCAAACCAACC
Organism: Hucho hucho; assembly: GCA_003317085.1. NCBI lineage: Eukaryota > Metazoa > Chordata > Actinopteri > Salmoniformes > Salmonidae > Hucho > Hucho hucho. The sequence continues at coordinate 11,623 of QNTS01011326.1, forward strand.
AAACTGAGATGTATGGATATAATAAATGACTTTTTCTAACCAAAGAAGCATGGATTGTCTTCGTTGGACACTTGGGAAGCCCTCAGCAGAAGTTCTTCAAAAGGTAAGGGATTTGTTTTCGCTGTGAAATGTGTTTTGTGTGAACCGCGATGGCTTATGAATTTATGCTAATGGAAAAAATACTGGAGGTGCTACCCTCAAACAATCAAATGTAGTGCTTTCACCGTAAAGCCTTTTTGAAATCTGANGATCATGAGGAAGGTGAGGGATCAGCCCAGAACTACACGGCAGGACCTGGTCAATGACCTGAAGAGAGCTGGGACCACAGTCTCAAAGAAAACCATTAGTAACACACTACGCCATCATGGATTAAAATGAGGACCCCCTGCGCAAGCCAGCGCATGTCCAGGCCCGTCTGAAGTTTGCCAATGACCATCTGGATGATCCAGAGGAGGAATGGGAGAAGGTCATGTGGTCTGATGAGACAAAAATAGAGCTTTTTGGTCTAAACTCCACTTGCCGTGTTTGGAGGAAGAATGAGTACAACCCCAAGAACACCATCCCAACCGTGAAGCATGGAGGTGGAAACATCATTCTTTGGGGATGCTTTTCTGCAAAGGGGACAGGACGACTGCACCGTATTGAGGGGAGGATGGATGGGGCCATGTATCGCGAGATCTTGGCCAACAACCTCCTTCCCTCAGTAAGAGCATTGAAGATGGGTCGTGGCTGGGTCTTCCAGCATGACAACGACCCGAAACACACAGCCAGGGCAACTAAGGAGTGGCTCCGTAAGAAGCATCTCAAGGTCCTGGAGGGGCCTAGCCAGTCTCCAGACCTGAACCCAATAGAAAATCTTTGGAGGGAGCTGAAACTCCGTATTGCCCAGCGACAGCCCCGAAACCTGAAGGATCTGGAGAAGGTCTGTATGGAGGAGTGGGCCAAAATCCTTGCTGCAGTGTGCAAACCTGGTCAAGAACTACAGGAAATGTATGATCTCTGTAATTGTAAACAAAGGTTTCTGTACCAAATATTAAGTTCTGCTATTCTGATGTATCAAATACTTATGTCATGCAATAAAATGCAAATTAATTACTTAAAAATCATACAATGTGATTTTCTGGATTTTTGTTTTAGATTCCGTCACTCACAGTTGAAGAGTACCTATGATAAAAATTACAGACTTCTACATGCTTTGTAAGTGGGAAAACCTGCAAAATCGGCAGTGTATCAAATACTTCTTCTCCCCACTGTATATTGATGAATGTTTAATAATTCAACTTTTGGATTTTGAATTTGGCGCCTTGCATTTCACCGGGTAGCGCTAGCGCCCCACCACTCCCTAAGTAGTTAAGAAGGTGATGCCTGAGTGTTTGTTGAGTGTTTGTCTTACTTAATAAACTCACTCACTCACACACGCTTATGGTCTCCCCACTTCAGGGCATCTGTTTTCTTAGCCTTCCTCTCCAGCCGTTTTCTCTATTAAGGAAGAACAAAGACTCTCAGGCCAAAAACTGTATTCCTAAATCTCTAAATTAGCCTTCAGACACAGTGTATTCTTATTTCTCAGACTAACTTGACTTTTACAGAGAATCACACTGAGCCTTTGAGCTAAACTACCGAAAATAAGAGATGAATTATCGGGCCTTACCGCCAGTGTCACTATTAATTACTTAAGTTCAGAGAAAGACTCTGGTGGGCCTTGACCATTAGACACTTTCTAGACTAGAGGGAGTCTGGCTAGGCCTTAATTATTAAATACCTGTTTCAGAAGGCCATTTATTCAGTTTAGGTTTAACTGATTAGCGACCTGTTTTGCAAATTAAGCTCCGAGACAACTTAATGACAATATAATGTTGTTGTTGCTACCTCAGTGGAACGGAAAGGTTGCAGAGTGTGGCAGTGAACGGAGCTCTCGCTTCCAGAGCTGGCGAGACAGTCATGACAGACTCCCAGTCCTTCCCCGACCTCGAATCCGCCCGTCACTCAAAACCTATGTTTATCCACTCGGCTATGCTATCTAGCAGTGTGAATACATGAGTGCTACCCATGCTTCTGTGAGACCTTGTTAATTGTTGGCTTGGTATTTCCAGCCATGAAAGCAACATAATTCATTGCAGTCGATTGCTTGAGGTTTAGGAAATGTTTCTTATCTCGCCCTTGGTGTAACAGAATGGAACTCTCATGCATAAGAGATATACCACCACTGTCTAAGACAGCATTGAATGAGCAGTATTCCACCATAAGCAAACGGCGGCGCTCCTAGTAGCCGGGGACTTTAATGCAGGGAAACTTAAATCAGTCTTACCAAATTTCTATCCGCATGTTAAATGTGCAACCAGAGGAAAAATAACTCTGGACCACCTTTACTCCACACACAGAGACTCGTACAAAGCTCTCCCTCGCCCTCCATTTGGTAAATCTGACCAAAATTCTATCCTCCTGATTCCTGCTTACAAGCAAAAATTAAAGCAGGAAGCACCAGTGACTAGATCAATAAAAAAGTGGTCAGAGGAAGCAGATGCTAAGCTATAGGACTGTTTTGCTAGCACAGACTGGAATATGTTCCGGGATTCCTCCGATGGCATTGAGGAGTACACCACATCAGTCATTGGCTTCATCAATAAGTGCATCGATGACATCATCCCCACAGTGACCATACGTACATACCCAAACCAGAAGCCATGAATTACAGACAGCATCCGCACTGAGCTAAAGACTAGAGCTGCCACTTTCAAGGAGCGGGACTCTAGCCTGGAAGCTTACAAGAAATCCCGTTATGCCCTCCGACAAACCATCAAACAGGCAAAGCGTCAGTACAGGACTAAGATCGAATCGTACTACACCGGCTCTGACGCTCGTCGGATGTAGCAGGGCTTGCAAACCATTACAGACTACAAAGGGAAGCCCAGCCGAGAGCTGCCCAGTGACATGAGCCTACCAGACGAGCTAAACTACTTCTATGCTCGCTTCGAGGAAAATAACACGGAAACATGCATGAGAGCACCAGCTGTTCCGAAAGACTGTGATCACGCTCTCCACAGCCGATGTGAGTAAGACCTGTAAACAGGTCAACATTCACAAGGCCGTAGGGCCAGACGGATTACCAGGACGTGTACTGCGAGCATGCGCTGACCAACTGGCAAGTGTCTTCACTGACATTTTCAACCTCTCCCTGTCAGAATCTGTAATACCAACATGTTTTAAGCAGACCACCATAGTCCCTGTGCCCACGAACACTAAGGTAACCTGCCTAAATGACTACCGACCCGTAGCACTCACGTCTGTAGCCATGTGCTTTGAATGGCTGGTCATGGCTCACATCAACACCATCATCCCAGAAACCCTAGACCCACTCAATTTGCATACCGCCCCAACAGATCCACAGATGATGCAATCTCTATTGCACTCCACGCTGCCCTTTCCCACCTGGACAAAAGGAACACCTATGTGAGAATGCTATTCATTGACTACAGCTCAGCGTTCAACACCATAGTGCCCTCAAAGCTCATCACTAAGCTAAGGATCCTGGGACTAAACACCTCCCTCTGCAACTGGATCCTGGACTTCCTGACGGGCCGCCCCCAGGTGGTAAGGGTAGGTAACAATACATCCGCCACGCTGATCCTCAAAACAGGGGCCCCTCAGGGGTGTGTGCTCAGTCCCCTCCTGTACTCCCTGTTCTCTCATAACTGCATGGCCAGGCTCGACACCAACACCATCATTAAATTTTCCGATGACACATCAGTGGTAGGCCTGATCAACGACGAGACAGCCTATAGGGAGAAGGTCAGAGACCTGGCCGTGTGATGCCAGGACAACAGCCTCTCCCTCAACGTGATCAAGACAAAGGAGATGATTGTGGACTACATGTAGACGAGGACTGAGCACGCCCCCATTCTCATCGACAGGCCTGCAGTGGAGCAGGTTGAGAATATCAAGTTCCTTGATATCACCAACATACTAACATGGTCCAAGCACACCAAGACAGTTGTGAAGAGGGCACGACAAAACCTGTTCCCCCTCAGGAGACTGAAAAGATTTGGCATGGGTCCTTGATCCTCAAAAGGTTCTACAGCTGCATCATTGAGAACATCCTGACTGGTTGCGTCACTGCCTGGTATGGCAACTGCTCGGCCTACGACTGCAAGGCACTACAGAGGGTAGTGCGAACGGCCCAGTACATCACTGGGGCCAACCTTCCTGCCATCCAGGACCTCTATACCAGGCGGTGTCAGAGGAAGGCCCTAAAAATTGTCAACGACTCCAGCCACCCTAGTCATAGACTGTTCTCTCTGCTTACGCACGGCAAGCGGTACTGGAGCGCCAAGTCTAGGTCCAAGAGGCTTCTAAACAGCTTCTACCCCCAAGCCATAAGACTCCTGAACATCTAGTCAAATGGCTACCCAGACTATTTGCATTGCCCCCCCCCCCCCTTTCCACCACTGCTACTCTCTGTTGTCATCATCTATGCATAGTCACTTTAATAACTCTACCTACATGTACATATTACCTCAACTAACCGGTGCCCCCGCACATTGACTCTGTACCAGTACCCATCTGTATATAGTCTCGCTATGGTTGTTTTACTGCTGCTCTTTAATTACTTGTTACTTTTATCTCTTATTGTTATCCATATTTTTTGGAAACTGCTTTGTTGGTTAGGGGCTCTTAGGTAAGCATTTCACTGTACACCTGTTGTATTCGGCGCATGTGACAAATACATTTTTATTTGATATGGCCCTCTGACACTGAAGTGAAATCTATTCAGACGCAGCACGGAGTATTGGATTCAGGCATTCAGCTGAGACCTCGAGTGCTCTTGCTAAAACTACCTTGCTTGCTAGTGTGTCCTTTAGACCTCTTGTTGTCTACTATAGTTAAATTCAAATGAGCTTTTTAACCAATCTTTGTGCGTCACAAACAACTTTCATTTCAATGCCCTTCGTTTCAGTACCACACGTTATTGTTGACGTACGTAGTATAGAGGGAGCCTTTTTCTTCTCAGCTCCCTTGCGTATCTCAGTCTGGGCACATCATCACACAGTGAGTGGTGACATAACCCTACACACTGTACTGACTATGAGCAAAAATTCCTTGGCCTTGGCCTGGAAGTTATCAGGCTTCTGTGTGTGTGTGTCAAATCAAATCAAATTGTTTTTGTCACATGCGCCGAATACAACTGGTGTAGACCTTACAGTGAAATGCTTACTTACACGCCATTAACCAACAATGCCTAAAAAAAAGAAATAAATATAAGTAACAAATAATTAAAGAGCAGCAGTGAATGTGTGTGCGTGTGTTTGTGTGTGTGTTTGTACGAATGCGAAGTGGGTCACAGCCCCAGTGGGGGGTTGAGGGGGGCACGACCGCCCAGCAGGGAGGTCTCATTAGGGAGCTGTTTTTTTAGGCTTGGGGGCGCGGGTGCAGCACTGTGGGTGCCATCAGCACTCTCACCGGGGCACAACACACACTCGCTCTCCCAGATCTAGGTTGAAAAGCCCTGACTGTGTGTGACTAGTCGACATAAAGAGGGAAACAACTTTATGCAAAAGCGGACCTGAAAATGCCAGTGATATATGTGTACATTTGACAAGCAGCCATTTTGAGTGGTTCAGCGTAGTGTACCTGGCTCGCCGTTTGGAGGGGAGCCCAATAGCTCTCCCACTGAGCTCCATAAGGTAATTTGATTATCAAACTATTATTACTATATTAAAATGAAATCACGTATATGATTAAATTGATTATTAAAATGGCTGTGTGTATCTCCAGTACCTGGCCTTTATTGCTTCAGTCATTTAAGATGCAGGTAAGGAACCCCCTTGTGTGTCAGCGAGCCTCCCTCTCATCGCTTTGCAGCTTAGGGAATAAAAAGGCCAGCGGGAAGGACAGCGGTGATTTGCGCAACGAAAAAAGAAATAAAGCTTGACTCCCGCTTCCGGATTAAACAATAGCTCTGTTTTGGTTCCCTTGTATGGACCCCTACCCTCCGCCTCGCCATTAGTACCCCCTAGCTCTAGGCCTGGCAGGGGCCAGGGTGGGGGTTGTGGGTTAGCGTGCTCTGGTGACCCACCTCCAGCTAGCTGCTAAGCTAGCACCATTGACATTAGAAAGTTCAGGCCTGCCCCATACTACATTTCACACCATTTTTAGCATCTCAATGAAGCCTTATCTGTGGATGAAACTCGCTACTAGCCTAGCCTAGCTAGGGCGTGTTTTAAATGGAAGAGAAGGGATTGACTGAAGCAAATAAAGTATGCTACTGTTTTAGCTGTGAATATAATCATGTCCTGACACTGACTGACTTTGCTTCACTTCACTATCAGGATGAAATTACAGTGGATCCTGCCTTAAGACTCACTTTCTAATAAAACTTTATCTGAAATGACACTGCTTCACTGACAGGAACATCATCTCTACCTCTCTCTCGCTCTCTCTCGCTCTCTCTACCTCTCTCTCTCTCGCTCTCTCTACCTCTCTCTCTCTCGCTCTCTCTACCTCTCTCTCGCTCTCTCTACCTCTCTCTC
>QNTS01011326.1:18226-29384 GCA_003317085.1 Hucho hucho
CTCTCTCTACCTCTCTCTCTACCTCTCTCTCGCTCTCTCTACCTCTCTCTCTCTCGCTCACTCTACCTCTCTCTCGCTCACTCTACCTCTCTTTCGCTCTCTCTATCTCTCGCTCTCTCTACCTCTCTATCTCTCTCTCTCCATCTTTCTCTCTCACTGTTTCTCATCTCCCCCTTTATTTCTCTCCCTGCCCTTCATCTTGCTCCCCCTTTCTCTTTCTCGCACACTCTTCCTCTCACTCTTCTTCTTCCTCTCTCCCATCACCTCTACTCTCTGTGTCTATCTGTGCTGTGTAATTACCCCTGTCAGGAAGTGGCATTGTTGTGCTGTGGTTGTGACATGGTGGCGGGCACAGTGGGGAGCCGCGATGGCTGTCGCTCTGTGTGGCCAGGCGGGAGAAAGTGACTTCCTCACGGGGAGGGGCTCCCAGACCGCCGCCTCCAAATGTCACCTCACACTAAGGTGTGAGAGATGGGGAGACGGGAGAAAGGAACTGGGAGGGAAGCATGGTGACGAACAATGCACCCTGAGGGTGGTCGTCACGTGTTGCGGCCCTCCAGAGCTCTAGATACGATGGGGTGACACTTTGGAACCTGGAAGAGTCTTGTGGGACCCTATGTCCCTGTTATCTCATGCAAAGTCTGTTTTGAGAGTCCTGCTAGTAGACAGTGTTGCAGCAGAGGGGTTGTGTGAACCAGGGCACAGATAAGCCCCCCCCCCCTTGCTTCATGTGTGTGGAAGTGACAGCAGGGTGGTGTATTTGAGCCACTACAGCAGAACAATAGCCTCTCTTTCTACTCGTGCCAGTTACCACGACTACAAAAAAGAGGGGTAGATTCTCATAGCAAGGGATTGACATGTCGGATAGTAAAGATTTGGTACCCTGCATCCCCCTGTGGTGCTGCTGTATTAAAAGCTAACTGTAATTTACCCCATGGCAGGCAGACTGAGGCTGTGTGCGTCTGTGTGCGTGCATAGTGTGTGTGTGTGTGTGCGGGCGTGGGCCCTGTGCGTGTGTGTGTGTATAATCAGAGCCCAGAAGCTGTAGCAGAGGGAGCTATCTTTAGCCCTCGTCCCCTCTGGTTCTGTCTCTTCTCCCCCTCCTCTCGTCCCTCTTTCCCCCCCCTCCTCCTCTCGCTCTGTCTGACAGTACGGACCACCTGCAGAGCGACGCGCAAAACCGTCATCAGCACACTCCGTCCTATGCCAAAGAGACTGCACCCCCTACCTTACCAAACCTGGGGCTTGTTCCTGCTCACAGCAGGGGGGTGTGTGTGCCTGTTTGTTCCTGTGAAGGTCGGCCAGAGGGCCCAAATGGACAGTGTATTTACCATTCAAACCTTCTTTAAGATAAGATTTTGTGTTCCCTCTGACTCTCTTGCACCACGCTCCTATTTCATGACTGGATGACCTTAGTATTCCTGTTGACACCGTGTGAAATTATTACACATGTAATCTGACCCAGTGGGTCACAGTGACCTGGTGACCTGCCCAGTTTTCATTGGAGTGGATTGGAGAAAGGGATTGGGGTGGGTGGATGGATGAGTGAGTGGGTGGGTGGGTGGATGAGTGTAATGGATGGGTGGGTGAATGGATGACTGGGTGGGTGGATGGATGGGTTTCCTTGTAGTGGATGGATGGATGCCCGGGTTGCCTTGGAGTAGAGTGGAGGGATGGATGTAAAGTGGAGTGGAGGGGAAGGATGGATTGATAGATTAAGAGAGGGAGGAAGCAGCCTTGGGGTAGACAGACATTGGGTTAGCTGTTCAACATCACTGTCCTTCGGGGCAATTCAAACATTCTATTTCTATATTGCTTGAAAAAAAACTGAATTCAAAATGATCTCATGAGATATAGAAAGAGTATGTCTTTTTTAATGAACCCAAAGGACATTGATGTTGAGAAACTGACCCAATGTTAGCACATCTCATTTCCAAACCTCACACGGTACATTACAAGTACATTCACAACACAAACACTGGTTGTAAAAACACTCCTTGAAATGCCTGTGTGAGTTCACTTGAAATTGCCCTCAATATCCAACAACCCCCATTCTGACATTGCAATGCACTCTAATTGATATTGGCTCCAGCACTACTTCTTGTCCAGGGCCACGTTCTGAGTGTTGTTTAGGTCCTCCAGTGGAGAAGTGTGTGGGCGTGATTGGACTGTAGTGCAGTATTGTGAGTGAGTGGGGATGATAGTGCATACCGATAGCAGTCTTAGAGGACCTCCCCTAATTGGCCCAGAGTGGAGGTTGGTCAACCTGTACTCCCAGTAAGAGCCCTACTGATTGGCTGAGACTGCAGTTACCTGCCCAGAGGAGCCAGACTGATTAGAGAGATAGGAGGGGGATGAAAAGAGAGCAAGCACTTCAATGACTGATACCCCACTCTGGCCCGAAATGACCCATCAAACACAACATTATTCTCTCTCTCTCTCTCTCTGTGTCTCTGTCTCTCTCTCTCCCCTCTCTCTCTCTGCCATTTGGGACGCAGCCACTGCCTTCCGACTGGAACGGATCCATGATACGCTCAATAGGCGGCACATGACCCCTGGTGACCGGATCAACACTCTTTACAATGGCCCTGGTCTGTTAGCGCTAGCGCTAACCACATCTGCCTCAGGTTTGCACAGCGGTTAGCGCACAATGCTAGCCTCGCCAAGCCTCCCCGTTGGCTAAGATCGAGGTTCTTTTAGGAAGGGCTCACGGTAGCTGGCTAGCCTCGGAGCTGACGACAGCAGCTGCTACCAATAGCCACGCCGCTGACAGATGAGCTCTGTCGAGGGGAGAGTTAGTGAATGGATCATGGTATTTATATATGGCTATCACGGCCGTGGTGAGGGATTCCACCGTTTACCTGACCGTCACTCAACTAGCTGTATAGGAGGGGTGGTGGGGGGGAAACCAAGGCCACTGGCCATTAATGAGATATCATGTCGAGAATATGGAGGGCTTGATGGAAGTGTGGTTTGTTTTGGAAGTCTCTATGAATGGAAGCATCTGATTTATGCAGTTCTATTTTATACCCTCTAGTTTAGTTTGAAGTATTCTTCTCTTGTTGTATGATGTGTTATCAACAAGACCATTTTCCTCAAGTCATGAACTTCCTCATCCAGGCACGTTGAATGTATCACTAATGTACAGTATTACTGTGAAACATCCCAGACAAACCCCTGTTTTGGAAGATCCAAACCACCGCCTCCCCCAACCCACCCCAGCAGACTTGCTTAACAACATCTCAGCCCCCACCCGCCCTCCTTTTGTTGGGGGGATGCCCTGCTGCACTGCCCTGGGCAGATGGGTAATTAACCAGCGCTGGTTGGCGATGGCAGCGCTAATTAAGCAGCGCTAAGAGTGGAAGTGCACGAGGGCTGCTAATTAGCGACTGGTTCCGACAGTGTGGCGGTTGGCGGCGGCGTTTGTTTTCATCAAACTCCCCACTCGGCCCCGCCAGCCGTTTGATCAGCTAATGCCCTCGACTCTTTTTGATCTGCGATTCAATGCCACAGATAGCCCCTCTCGTCAGTCACCACACACACTTACTTGATTTAGGTAGACCGTCAAAGCCGATGATGACTTCCACTACTTCTCATGCAGCAAGCAAGAAACTACACACACACACACACGTTTCCCAGAAGAATGCCCCTCGTTCTAGCTGCAAATAAACCTAGAGAGAAGAAGAGAGTTAAAAACATTGGTATATGTGAGAATCAGAGTAATGGTACGCTCTTATAAAAAAAGGTTATTTGGCTGTTCCCATAGGAGAACCTGTTTTGGTTCCAGGTTAAACCCTTTTTGGTTCCAGGTAGAACTTTTGGGTTCCATGTAGAATCCTCTGGGAAAAGGTTCTACATGGAACCCAAAAGGGTTCTACCTGGAACCAAAAATTGTTCTTCAAATGGTTTTCCTATGCGGACACCCGAAGAACCCTTTTAGGTTCCAGATAGCACATTTGTTAATAAAAGTGTATGGGAAGAGCCATGGTTCACACATTAAATAGTTGTGGAGATTGCCATCCCAAATGGGATCAAACATATTGATGTTTTGCCTGTATTTCTCCCTATGGTCTGTTCTTGCTTACTGCATGGAAGAATAACCTGCAAAAAGAGCTTTCCCCAGAATGGTGTGTGAGATATTGATCCATTCATAGAATAAATTGGCTTATCTTTGACAAGTGGTCCTTTAAAATACAGCTCAATTTATCCCTGCAGCCTAGTGACTAGTAGCTTGGTACGCCTAGTACAGTGCCATAATATTTGGGTAAGGTGACTGCATGTGGGAGAGTGCTTCATAGGTAACAGTGTATTGACATTTTAATCATGTTTGTGCATCGTAGGTAACAGTGTATTGGAATTTTAATCACGTTTGTGCTTCGTAGGTAACAGTGTATTGGCATTTTAATCACGTTTGTGCTTCGTAGGTAACAGTGTATTGGCATTTTAATCACGTTTGTGCTTCGTAGGTAACAGTGTATTGTCATTTTAATCACGTTTGTGCTTCGTAGGTAACAGTGTATTGGCATTTTAATCACGTTTGTGCTTCGTAGGTAACAGTGTATTGTCATTTTAATCACGTTTGTGCTTCGTAGGTAACAGTGTATTGGCATTTTAATCACGTTTGTGCTTCGTAGGTAACAGTGTATTATCATTTTAATCACATTTGTGCTTCGTAGGTAACAGTGTATTGGCATTTTAATCACGTTTTTTATTGATATATAAGAAGTGGCCTGCTGGTGCACAGAGATGAACAGAGTGAAGAAGGAAATAGACAACCATGTTGTTGTGTAAAAGCCCTTCTGGTGTGATCAGATGTTTTTCCACTGTTGATTGCCTGCATTTTAAATCGGTTTGCCTCCTGGGTCTTTGGCCTATTAAGTAGGACTGAGTCATTTTTATCAATGCGTCACCATCATTATCTGGAGGTTGTGTTTGTATTTACTTTCATTTCCCCTAAAAGAACTTCCAATCAGTTTTTATCCTCACAATTACTCACATTTTCTCAACTTATTATTTCCTTATATTAAATTGTCTGGAGATTGGTCCTCTACCGTTAAGCTCCAAAGACTAGACTCAGCGAATTGACGTTGCCATGAGCAGCACCGTAGATATTGTGATGAGCGAGATGCCAGACTTCGCTCTCGCACAGTCACACACAGCATCTGCGGATTTGCACAGGTTCGCTTCACGTTGTCACAGTGTGGTAGCAACGCGACCAAAACAACGGAGAAGTTTAGTTTCGCGCTTCAACGCTCTTAGTTGTTGACACACTACTGCTGTTTACTTTGTACATCTACGTCATATTGCTGAGTCTACCTTTAAGAAGTCTTTGATTGTCTATATAAGCCATGACATTTTTACATTCTATTATAGCTGCCCTGGTCCCCCTATTAGATTTGTTCCATAGTACCTTCAGAAAGTATTCACACCCCTTGACTTATTCCACTTTTATTTTACCTTTTATTTAACTAGGCAAGTCAGTTAAGAACAAATTCTTATTTACAATGACGGCCTAGGAACAGTGGGTTAACTGCCTTGTTCAGGGGCAGAACGACAGATTTTTACCTTGTCAGCTCTGGGATTCGATCTTGCAACCTTTCGGTTACTAGTCCAACGCTCTAATCACTAGGCTACCTGCCGCCCCCACATTGTGTTGTGTTACAGCCTGAATTCAAAATTGATGAAATAGATGTTTTCCTCTCACCCATCTATTATTATTTATTACAAAAGAAATACAAAAATGTATAATTTACATAAGTATTCACACCCCTGTTTTGCAGTTTTACTTTAGTGCCTTATTGCAAACAGGATGCATGCTTTGGAATATGTTTATTCTGTACACTCCTTCTGTACTGTTCCTTCTTTTCACTCTGTCATTTGGGCTAGTATTGTGGAGTAACTACAATGTTGTTGGTCCCATCCTCAGTTTTCTCCTATCACAGCCATTAAACACTGACGCCTGTATCTTTGTAGTGTGGGTGTATTGATACACCATCCAAAGTGTAATTAATAACTTTACCGTGCTCAAGGGGATATCTTTTTTTTTACCAATCTACCAATAGGTGCCCTTCTTTGCGAGGCATTGGAAAACCTCCCTGTTTTTCTGTGGTTGAATCTGTGTTTGAAATGCACTGCTCGACTGAGGGACGTTAAAATTATCTGTATGTGTGGGATACAGAGATGAGGTAGTCATTCATAAATCATGATAAGCAATATTATTGCACACAGAGTGAGTTCATGCAATTTATGTGACTTGTTAGCAAATGTTTACTCCTGAGCTTATGTAGGCATGCCCTAACAAAGGGATTGAATACTTACTGATTTAAAATGTCTAAAAACATAATTCACATTGACGTTATGGGTTATTCTGTCTAGGCCAGTGACACAAAATCCATTTTAATCCCACCTTGTAACACAACAAAATGCGGAAAAAGTCAAGGGGTGTGAGTACTTTCTGTAGACAGTATATCAGAACGTTGATTAGCTGAATCGGGTGTGTTATAATGTTAGATCTGGTCCAAAAGCCTGCGTACCCAGTAGTTCCCCAGGAGGAGCGTAGGCGTAATGGGTTAAATCCAATTCGGAAACAGGTCAGATTTGAGGATCCCAGCTCACTGTGTCCCATTACTAGCTGATGTAATGCTGTCACCTCCGTGCTCCCCACACACACTCAACTTAATTGCCTGGTTGGTACGGGTCCCACACACACTCCACTCCAGTCACACCTCTCTCCTTAACTTGAAGATGACCACCATGTTCAAGAGTAAAACGGGCAACGATTCGCTAAAAAGAGGCATGCAAATTGATTTGAAAATGTCCCATTGTGCAATATAATCTTAAGCGTACCCATCGGTTGCAGCCATAGATCGTTTCTGCCGTCAATCTCAATTAAGAACCAATTTGTCCACTACTTTGCCCAGCCAAGAAAAGGATCCATGCTGATGTTGTTACTCCATCCAGCTGTAATGACGTTTTCCCTGTACAAACCAGTCAATCATCTCCTATAACCCTGTAACCTGATACCCCCAGAATGCTATGCTAACTGCGACGCTAACGCAGGGTTTCCCAAACTCGGTCCCGGGGCCCGCGCTGGGTGCACGTTTTGGTTTTTGCTCTAGCACTACATAACTGATTCAAATCATCAAAGCTTGATGATTAGTTGGTTATTTGAATCAGCTGTATAGTGCTAGGGCAAAAAACAAAACGTGCACCCAGCGGACCCCGGGACCGAGTTTGGGAAACCCTGCGCTAACATAGCACAAGGTCTGACCTGAATGGCCAAGGCGAAAGACCCAATTAGATCCTAATGGGAGACTGGCCACAGAGATGGGACCTCAGCCCCACAGTCCACATTCCCCACCGCCCTCTGGTCAGGCATACTCGTTTAGAGGTAATCCGGCCAAAGTCTGCGACATTGTGTCTCTCCCCAGTGGCCATTTATGTAGTGCCTTGCATATCTGTCACAGGGGATTGTTAGCACGCACCTGAACGACGAAAAGCTTTCTAATATATATTCATATTAAAAGCTTGCTAATTTATATCCACAATCAGGATTTCACCGTCTCTCTTTATAACTTTACTCTAGGCATCCTGTGAATTATCTTGTGAAGTGAAATCCTAACCCAGTCTGCAAGCGTTTTCTTTCCCCATGCTAGCTGATGTGACCAGAGATAAAAACAATAGATAGGGTCCTCTACAGCTGAACTCTCCTCCCCTACTCACATTCATTCCTTGGAAGGAGAGAACAAGGCAAAAGATGGAAAACAAGCTGATAATCCTTCAGGATCAGATGTGTGTGGGTGGACATGAGTAACTGCAGCTGGCGCGACAACCCTTTCTATCTCTCTCTCTCTGTCTGTGTCTGTCTTGCTGTGTATCTCTTTCTCTCTCTCCCTTCCTCCCCCTCTCCTTTTAACCAGCCCGGTCTGCTTCGCCGAACACACTGTGCGGACAGCTAATTAAGGGGTGTTTGCCGTGTGTGTGTGTGTGTGAGTGAGAAGCAGGAGACGACAATGCAATTAAAATACAAACACTCACTCAGACACTTTTATTCCGGGGCTTTAATGTAGCATCCAACACGACTCAGGGATTGAGTGGGATGAAGGTGGGAAATTGAAGCGATTTTGAAGGGGTGTGTGCCAAGGCACCCAGTTAATTCCAACTGTAATGTGAGACAGACAGCTGGGGAGCTGGAGAGGTGAGACAGCTTGGAGAGTAGAGCTGGGACGATAAACCGAAAATGATCGACACCGATCACTTAGCGCAGGCATTTTGCTGATATCGTTCATTGCGATAAGTAGCCTATACTAGAGAAATGTGAAGTTTTGAAATGAAATAACTTTGCTAATATGGGGGTTTGTTAATAGGACAATTGATGGCTACAACCATCAAGCTAGTAATAGTAGTTTAAAGGATCATTAAAAAAAACTGTGGTGCACATTAATGTTATAAACGTATCATTCTATTTATCGTTATCTCATCAATTCAGGGAATTTATTGCGATATGGATATTTTTCAATATCGCCCAGCTCTATTGGAGGGTGTCCAAGAGTCCTCAGCCCGGACAAAGTGTCACTGTGACACAAGGAGAAATTCCAGAGTGAATCGCATCGTACTTCCCCGCTTAGCTCTCGATCACCCCTCAAGACGTATAGCATCGTTCCCTTTCTCTCCCTCTTCTTTCGTTAAGTGTGTTCCCTTTTTGGCAGGCAGTGTAAGATTGTGTCTCAAGGAACTGAGGAGATATTTTTGGCTGCTTTTCCCGAGCTTCCTTCAGCGGGAGCATACATTTATCCCCACTTTCCTGGAAAAGAGAGCAGCGCTCCGGTTTCCAGTTTTATAAACAGCCAGGTGTTCACATCAAACGGAATTCATTGCAAAGGGGTAGTCTGGATGGGGCTCTCAATGCAAATACACTTCAAATTGGATTGGACTCTCTAAAAGAATAAAGAAAACATCGGAAAGTAGCATGCCACTTGACTAACTGGCAGCCTTCCAATTTTCAGGTGAAAGGATGAATTCGCTGTTTCATACACTGTTGAATGCATGGGCAATATGAATGAATCCATGCAGTTTGAGTACTGAGGCATAGTCCTACTCATGGCATGTTGACAATTCAATTCAGTTGACTGAGTAAGTGACACACAGTTGGCATTATTCTCCAACTGAGTATGGATTATGAGTAGGGAGTGTGATGCGTGCCACTAATGAATTTTTCATAAAATTAGTAACACGTGTACACATAAATGCAACTTTCAATGCACTCCCTTCCATGATGCTTATACGCTATTTACAACAGGCTTCCAACCATGTCACATAACAACTAGATCTCAGTTTGCTATACAATTGCAATGCCATGATCCACTATTCCTGTGGCATCTGACATCGCCTCTATCCAGCAAAGGCTACAGAAAGAGATAAGAACTCCCTACTGTATTTACATATTAAGCTTTGTTTCTTCAGGAGATTATGTGCACGATAGGACATGAGGCTTTAGCTACCATCTCCCATATTTGTCCAAGGCAGACATTGTGCCACCTATTTACTTTAGAAATTGCCCCAAAGGGAGTTTCAGTCGAGAGATAGCTGGCAAGTTTTCTCATCTAAGAAACAGTGCAGGATTGAAACGAGTAACGACCTGCGAGCAAGAAACTGAGTTCATAAATGTGACAGGCAAGCCAATGGAATTAGTTTGTTGCATTGAAACAAATGACCGCAACATGTAAACGTGAATGTTGTCACCATAGAGATCCTATTAAATTACTTAGTATTCTAATTCCTAATTCTATGGTTATAACATTGCACTTCAGAGTTTATAGGCATGCATTACACTCTTTTATTTCATAGTTCAACAGCAAAGTAACACATAATCAATTTTAAAATAAGGCTGTAAAGTAACAATGTGAAAGAAGTAAAGGGGTCAGAATACTTTCCGAATGCACTGTAGATCACTTTCAAACCACATACTGAGGAGACCATTCCCGTTTTAGGGTAAGGGCTACAATAGATTACTACAACATGCTGTAGGTAGGGCTGTTGTGGTGACTTTATTACCACCACACCGGCAGTCATGAGTCATGACCGCAGTCAAATTCCACGTGACCATTGAGTCACGGTAATCTCCTGTTATGCACACTGGACATGCTTTGGTAGTACCCAACTTGCTAACGACCGTTAGGTCGCTAATGGCCTGTTACTCAGGGCTCTATTGTCCCTCTAACCAATCTGACATCACAGCAAATGCAATGGAAAATCACATCAAACACTATCATCAAAACAGAATCATGTTTTTAAAACTCAACTCACTGTGATCAATTTGAAGAAAGAAGTTCAACAGCAGGTTGAAACTGAGTGGAAAGGATGGGCATTGTGGATGTTGTTTCAAAGCTTAACACAAGGAAATGGACAGCGCTTTCTAAGGTGATGATTTATTCAAAACACCCATATGCATATTAGAGCTTATGCAGTTGAAGCCAGATGTTTACATACACCTCAGCCAAATACATTTAAACTCAGTTTTTCCCAATTCCTGACATTTAATCCTAGTAAAAATTCCCTGTCTTAGGTCAGTTAGGATCACCACTTTATTTTAAGAATGTGAAACGTCAGAATAATAGTAGAGAGAAGGATTTATTTCAGCTTTTATTTATTTAATCACATTCCCAGTGGGTCAGAAGTTTACATACACTCAATTAGTATTTGGTAGCATTGCCTCTAAATTGTTTAACTTGAGTTAAACGTTTCGGGTAGCTTTCCACAAGCTTCCCACATAACTTGGGTGAATTTTGTCCCATTCCTCCTGACAGAGCTGGTGTAACGGAGTCAGGTTTGGTGGCCTCCTTGCTCGCACACGCTTTTTCAGTTCTGCCCACACATTTTCTATAGGATTGAGGTCCGGGCTTTGTGATGGCCACTCCAATACCTTGACTTTGTTGTCCTTAAGCCATTTTGCCACAACTTTGGAAGTATGCTTGGGGTCATTGTCCATTTGGAAGACCCATTTGCAACCAAGCTTTAACTTCCTGACTGATGTCTTGAGATGTTGCTTCAATATATCCACATCATTTTCCTTCCTCATGTTGCCATCTACTTTGTAAAGTGCACCAGTCTCACATGCAGCAAAGCACCCCCACAACAGGATGCTGCCCCCCCCCCCCCC
>QNTS01011328.1:15593-27672 GCA_003317085.1 Hucho hucho
GTGGTCCGCGACGGGGCTGGTTTTCTTTTTGTAGTCCGTGATTGACTGTAGACCCTGCCACATTCCTCTCGTGTCTGAGCCGTTGAATTGTGACTCTACTTTGTCTCTATATTGACGCTTAGCTTGTTTGATTGCCTTGCGGAGGGAATAGCTACACTGTTTGTATTCAGTCATGTTTCCGGTCGCCTTACCCTGGTTAAAAGCAGTGGTTCGCACTTTCAGTTTTGCGCGAATGCTGCCATCAATCCACGGTTTCTGGTTGGGGAAGGTTTTAATAGTTGCTATGGGTACAACATCACCAATGCACTTGCTAATAAACTCGCTCACCGAATCAGCGTACACATCAATGTTGTTGTCAGATGCTATCCGGAACATATCCCAGTCCACGTGCTCAAAGCAATCTTGCAGCGTGGAATCAGATTGGTTGGACCAGACTTGAACAGACCTGAGCACGGGCGTTTCCTGTTTTAGTTTCTATCTGTAGGCTGGGAGCAACAAAATGGAGTCATGGTCAGACTTGCCGAAAGGAGGGCGGAGAATAGCCTTGTATGCATCACGGAAATTGGAATAACAATGATCCAGGATTTTACCAGCCCGGGTGGTTCATTCGATATGCTGATAACATTTCGGGAGCCTTGTTTTCAAATTAGCCTCATTAAAATCCCCAGCCACAATAAATGCATTCTCAGGATATGTGGTTTTCAATTTACATACAGTGAGGGAAAAAAGTATTTGATCCCTTGCTGATATTGTACGTTTGCCCACTGACAAAGAAATTATCAGTCTATAACTTTAATGGTAGGTTTATTTGAACAGTGAGAGACAGAATAAAAACAAAAAAAAGAGGGAAATAAGTATTTGACCCCCTCTCAATCAGAAAGATTTCTGGCTCCCAGGTGTCTTTTTATACAGGTAACAAGCTGAGATTAGGAGCACACTCTTAAAGGGAGTGCTCCTAATCTCAGCTTGTTACCTGTATAAAAGACACCTCTCCACAGAAGCAATCAATCAATCAGATTCCAAACTCTCCACCATGGCCAAGACCAAAGAGCACTCCAAGGATGTCAGGGACAATTTTGTAGACCTACACAAGGCTGGAATGGGCTACAAGACCATCGCCAAGCAGCTTGTTGAGAAGGTGACAACAGTTGGTGCGATTATTCGCAAATGGAAGAAACACAAAAGAACTGCCAATCTCCCTTCGGCCTGGGGCTTCATGTAAGATCTCACCTCGTGGAGTTGCAATGATCATGAGAACGGTGAGGATTCAGCCCAGAACTACACGGGAGGATCTTGTCAATGATCTCAAGGCAGCTGGGACCATTGTCACCAAGAAAACAATTGGTAACACACTACGCCGTGAAGGACTGAAATCCTGCAGCACCCGCAAGGTCCCCCTGCTCAAGAAAGCACATATACATGCCCGTCTGAAGTTTGCCAATGAACATCTGAATGATTCAGAGGACAACTGGGTGAAAGTGTTGTGGTCAGATGAGACCAAAATGGAGCTCTTTGGCATCAACTCAACTCACCGTGTTTGGAGGAGGAGGAATAGTGCCTATGACCCCAAGAACACCATCCCCACCGTCAAACATGGAGGTGGAAACATTATGCTTTGGGGGTGTTTTTCTGCTAAGGGGATAAGACAACTTCACTGCATCAAAGCGACGATGGACGGGGCCATGTACCGTCAAGTCTTGGGTGAGAACCTCCTTCCCTCAGCCAGGGCATTGAAAATGGGTCGTGGATGGGTATTCCAGCATGACAATGACACAAAACACAAGGCCAAGGCAACAAAGCAGTGGCTCAAGATGAAGCACATTGAGGTCCTGGAGTGGCCTAGCCAGCCTCCAGACCTTAATCCCATAGAAAATCTGTGGAGGGAGCTGAAGGTTCGAGTTGCCAAACGTCAGCCTCGAAACCTTAATGACTTGGAGAAGATCTGCAAAAAGGAGTGGGACAAAATCCCTCCTGAGATGTGTGCAACCCTGGTGGCCAACTACAAGAAATGTCTGACCTCTGTGATTGCCAACAAGGGTTTTGCCACCAAGTACTAAGTCATGTTTTGCAGAGGGGTCAAATACTTATTTCCCTCATTAAAATGCAAATCAATTAATAAAATTTTTCACATGCGTTTTTCTGGAATTTTTTGTTGTTTTTCTGTCTCTCACTGTTCAAATAAACCTACCATTAAAATTATAGACTGATCATTTCCTTGTCAGTGGGCAAACGTACAAAATCAGCAGGGGATCAAGTACTTTTTTCCCTTACTGTAGAGTCCAATGGATTTCTTTCAGTGCCGTCGATGTGTCAGCTTGAGGGGGGATATACACGGATGTGATTATAATCGAAAATAATTCTCTTGGTAGATAATGCGGTCGGCATTTGATTGTAAGGAATTCTATGTCAGGTGAACAAAAGGACTTGAGTTCCTGTATGTTGTTATGATCACACCACGTCTTGATAATCATAAGACACACACCCCCGCCCTTCTTCTTACCAGATAGATGTTTGTTTCTGTCGGCGCGATGCGTGGAGAAACCAGGTGGCTGTACCGACTCAGATAACGTGTCCTGAGTGAGCCATGTTTCTGTGAAACAAAGAACGTTTCAGTTGCCGATGTCTCTCTGGAAGGCATCTCTTGCTCGTATTTCATCCACCTTGTCGAGAGACTGGACATTGGCAAGTAAAATACTCGGGAGAGGTGCACAATGTGCACGTCTACGTAGCTTGACCAGAAGACCGCCGCGTTTCCCCCTTCTCCGGCGCCGCCGTTGTTTTGAGTCGCCGGCTGGGATCCAGTCTATTGTCCTAGTTGTTGGACCAAACAGAGTATCCGCTTCGGGAAAGTTGTATTCCTGGTCATAATGTTGGTTGTGTGTAATAAAACTTAATATTTCCCGGGGTAACAATGTAGAAGTAGAAGTAATACATAAAAAAAAACAAAAAACTGCATAGTTTCCTGAGAACGTGAAGCGAGGCGGCCATCTCTGTCGGCGACGGAAGTTCTGAAGGTAATGTTGCTTCTGATAGAAACATGGCCCAGGTTGTGGTGTTGCTTCTGTTAGAAACATGGCCCAGGTGGTAGTATTGCTTTTGATAGATACATGGCCCAGGTAGTGTAGCTTCTGATAGAAACAAGTACCAGGTGGTAGTGTTGCTTCTGATAGAAACATGGTCCAGGTGGTAGTGTTGCTTCTGATACAAACATGGCCCAGGTGGTGGTGTTGCTTCTGATATAAACAAGGCCCAAGTGGTATTTTTGCTTCTGATAGAACCATGGCCCAAGTGGTAGTGTTTCTTCTGATGGAAACATGGCCCAGGTAGAGTTGCTTCTCATAGAAACATGGTCCAGGTGGTAGTGTTGCTTCTGATAGAAACATGGACCAGGTGGTATTGTTGCTTCTGATACAAACATGGCCCAGGTGGTAGTGTTGCTTCTGATAGACACATGGCCAAGGTGGTAGTGTTGCTTCTGATAGAAACATGGTCCAGGTGGTAGTGTTCCATCTGATAGAAACATTGTCCAGGGGGTAGTCTTGCTTCTGACAGATACATGCCCCAAGTAGTGTTGCTTCTGATAGAAACATGGTCCAGGTGGTAGTGTTGCTTCTGATAGAAACATGGCCCAGGTGGTAGTGTTGCTTCTGATACAAACATGGCCCAGGTAGTGGTGTTATTTCTGAAAGAACATTTGACCAAGTGTTAGTGTTGCTTCTGATAGCTACATGGCCCAGGTGGTAGTGTTACTTCTGGTAGAAACATGGCCCAGGTGGTAGTTTTGGATCTGATAGAAATATGGTCGAGGTGGTTGTTTTGCTTCTGATAGAAACATGGACCAGGTGGTAGTGTTGCTTCTGATACAAACATGGCCCAGGTGGTAGTGTTGCTTCTGATAGAAACATTGTCTAGGTGGTAGTATTGCTTTTGATAGAAACATGGCCCAGGTAGTGTAGCTTCTGATAGAAACAATTACCAGGTGGTAGTGTTGCTTCTGATACAAACATGGCCCAGGTAGTGGTGTGACTTCTGAAAGAACATTGGACCAAGTGTTAGTGTTGCATCTGATAGGTACATTGCCCAGGTAGTAGTGTTGCTTCTGATACAAACATGGCCAAGGTGGTAGTGTTGCTTCTGGTAGAAACATGGCCCAGGTGGTAGTTTTGGATCTGATAGAAATATGGTCGAGGTGGTTGTTTTGCTTCTGATAGAAACATGGACCAGGTAGTAGTGTTGCTTCTGATACAAACATGGCCCAAGTGGTAGTGTTACTTCTTATACAAACATGGCCCAAGTGGCAGTGTTGCTTCTGATCGAAACCTTGCTCAAGTGGTAATGTTGCTTCTGATAGATACATGGCCCAAGTGGTAGTGTTGGATCTTATACAAACATGGCCCAGGTTGTAGTGTTGCTTCTCATAGAAACATGGACCAGGTGGTAGTGTTGCTTCTGATACAACATGGCCTAAGTGGTAGTGTTACTTCAGATAGAAACTTGGCCTAAGTGGCAGTGTTGCTTCTGATACAAACATGGTCCAGGTGGTAGTGTTGCTTCTGATAGAAACATGGCCCAAGTGGTAGTGTTACTTCTGATAGAAACTTGGCCCAAGTGGCAGTGTTGCTTCTGATACAAACATGGCCCAGGTGGTAGTGTTGCTTCTGATAGAAACATGGCCCAAGTGGTGGTGTTACTTCTGATAGAAACTTGGCCCAAGTGGCAGTGTTGCTTCTGATACAAACATGGCCCAGGTGGTGGTGTTGCTTTTGATCGAAACATGGCCCAAGTGGTAATGTTGCTTCTGATACATATATGGCCCAGGTGGTAGTGTTGCTTCTGACAGAAACATGGCCCAGGTTGTAGTATTGCTTCTGATAGACACATGGTCCAGGTAGAAGTGTTGGATCTGACAGATACATGGCCCAGGTTGTAGTATTGCTTTTGATATTAACATGATCCAGGTGGTAGTGTTGGATCTGATATAAACATGGCCAAGGTGGTATTTTTGCTTCTGATAGAAACATGGCCCATGTGGTAGTGTTGCTTCTGATGCATACATGGCCCAGGTAGTGGTGTTACTTCTGAAAGAATCATGGCCCAAGTTGTAGTGTTGCTTCTGATAGGTACATGGCCCAGGTGGTAGTGTTGGATCTGATAGAAATGTGGTTGAGGTGGTTGTGTTGCTTCTGATAGAAACATGGACCAGGTGGTAGTGTTGCTTCTGATAGAAACATGGCCCAAGTGGCAGTGTTGCTTCTGATACAAACATGGCCCAGGTGGTGGTGTTGCTTCTGATCGAAACATGGCCCAAGTGGTAATGTTGCTTCTGATAGATACATGTCCCAGGTGGTAGTGTTGCTTCTGATACATATATGTCCCAGGTGGTAGGGTTGATTCTGACAGAAACATGGCCCAGGTAGTGTTGGATCTGATATTAACATGGTCCAGGTGGTAGTGTTGCTTCCGATAGATACATGGCCCAGGTGGTGGTGTTGGATCTGAGAGAAACATGGTCGAGGTGGTTATGTTGCTTCTGATAGAAACATGTCCCAGGTGGTAGGGTTGATTCTGACAGAAACATGGCCCAGGTAGTGTTGGATCTGATATTAACATGGTCCAGGTGGTAGTGTTGCTTCCGATAGATACATGGCCCAGGTGGTGGTGTTGGATCTGAGAGAAACATGGTCGAGGTGGTTATGTTGCTTCTGATAGAAACATGGCCCAGGTGGTAGTTTTGCTTCTGATAGAAACGAGGCCCAGTTTGTATAGTTGCTTCTGATAGAAACATGGCCCAGGTGGTAGTGTTGCATCTGATAGAAACATGGCCCAGGTGGTGGTGTTGCTTCTGATAGATCAATGGCCAGGTAGTGGTGTTGCTTCTGATAGAAACTTTCTTAGAACACGGTTGCCATATTCTCATAATATCCTAAATGTGTTTATTTACAGTAGCATGTCTGTACTTCTCACATTTGCCATTTTAGCGATGCTGATTCCAGTTATATCTAAATAATACACAGCACAGAGTTCCATCGACCAGTTTTAATGTGGGAAAATAGACAAATTGCAGAATCACTTATGACCAGCGTTGGGGGTGACAGCAATATGCTATCTCTGTGAGTATTGGAGCAGTGTAACGAGTTACTATCTTCAAATATTGTAGTATTTAAAAAAAAAAAAAATACATATGAACATGGCAACTATGTTGTTTGTTTGGTGGGACCCTGAAGGAATATTCTCCTAAACCTCAGAAAACTGGACACATTAAGGTTCTTGCAATGTTTTTTTTTTTTTATTTCTTCAGGATTGGTGGGTCCCCTGCGGGACGGTTGAGCTAATGTAGGCTAGGTTGTAAGTAATCAGAATATTTCTCAGGACATATCTGATATTGGCTGAAAACTTAAATTCTTCTTAATCTAACTGCACTTTCTAATTTACAGTCGCTATTACAGTGAAATAATACCATGCTATTGGTTGAGGAGAGTGCACAGTTTTGAACATGAAAAGTTATTAATAAACAAATTAGGCACATTTGGGCAGTCTTGATACAATTTTGAACAGAAATGCAATGGTTAATTGGATCAGTCTAACACTTTGCACATATACTGCTGCCATCTCGTGGCCAAAATCTAAATTGCACCTAGGCCGGAATAATACATTATGGCCTTTCTCTTGCATTTCAAAGATGAAAAAACTGTTGTTTTTTTTCTTTGTATTATCTTTTACCAGCTCTAATGTGTTATATTCTCCTAAATTCCTTCCATTTCCACAAACTTGAAAGTGTTTCCTTTCAAATGGTACCAAGAATATGCATATCCTTGCGTCAGGGCCTGAGATACAGGCAGTTAGATTTGGGGATGTCATTTTAGGCAAAGATTGAAAAAAAGGGCCGATCCTTAAGAGGTTTTTAAATCTTAACCCACAGAAAACTGGAAACAAATGTTCTTGCAACATTCCCATGAAACGTGTCTTGAACATTTATATTTTAACTTCTGAGAACATGGCAACCACAGTCTGGGTAAGTTCAATTTGACATTAAGGGAATGGTCTCTTGGAAACATTTCTTGCACATCATGGGAACATTCTTATTAAAACGTTAGTTAATGACCTAATGAGACTCTTAAGGGAATGTTCTATAAAGTTGCTGGGAACGTTTGTTGTTAGCCTTGTGGCTACCTGCGTCACAGAGCTGTAAGGGCCTAATTCACCCTGCAGCCTGCCTGCCTGCCAGCCATCAGCCTGACTGGAACAGACCATTTACCATTCTGCTCTCTTTTCCATGCAACTACAGTCGACCAAGAGATGAGGTAACGGACTTGCTAATAGGCTCAACGTGTGTGTGTGCCTGTTTGGTTGTGCCTAGATACACACCTGCAAAGCCGAAATACAAAACACAATCATAGAAAATAAACACCTTTTTCAATAAGAAGTTCCTCAATCAGCTTTCTGAATTGCCATAGAGGCACCAAAACATCAAATTGTAGAGAATTTTGAAGATTATTCCACAAGTAAGGTGCAAAAAAACAAAAAGCTAATTTACCTAACTCTGTAGAGACCAAATTCATTTCAATAGTTAGCCATCCCTGAGACTGCTATGGTAATTCGTAAGTCTAAAGGTTAGTAATGATGTTAGGTACAGTGGGAGTTTTTGTGGGATTTTTAAATGAAATGAGAGCATCCAGCAAGCACATTTGTTTGCTTGGAAGTTGTGGGAACATATTTTTTTGGTTTCCCATTGGTTCTGGGAACGAAGCCATAGTGTACACTTCCTGACCAGTAAAACAGATTTTTTTTAAAAACGTTCTAAGAATTTAGCCTTCGGAAAGTAAATCTTTAAGTTGCAGGGAGGTTCTGAGAACATTTTACTATTGTTCCCTGAAAGTTTTCATTAACATTCTGAGAATGAAAATTATTGTTTATTTGGCTTTTTTTAAACTTCCTTAAAAAGGTCACTGAATGTTTCAGTAAGACTTTAATAACACTGCTAGCTTAGTTTGGCTTAAAGGGACATTTCAAAATGTTTCAACTTCATATTCATCATCTCCAGCACCACCCCAACATCAACATATGTGAAAATGGCGTGTTTGTAACCAAAACAATTGAGAGGAAGATGTGACATCATCAACCAATTAGTAGACAATTAGTAAGCAATGCCTACTCATAATTGGTTGATATCACACGATGCACACCGATGAAGTTATTGGAAACACCTATCTTTCTCCATATTTTTTACTACATAATCTAGAACTACTCAATTTTCACATATATTGATGTTGTGCTGGAGATGATGATATGAAGTTGACAAATGGTGAAATTTCCCTTTACCTTTTTTAATTCAGATAGGATTGGGGACATGGAATTTAATTTTCTTAAGCATCAATCGTCTGTTCTTTATCGATGGAATTAGTCCACTGCGTCACCAGGATGGAGCTACCATGCCATATTTTTTTTTTACTCAAACAAAGCTGTTCATTTTAGTCTTTTCAACCAGACCCTATTTCAAAGGAAACAAGCACTCATTAATATCAGGTGTGGCCAATTAGTGGGTGCGGCCACAACACCTGAACACACTAACAAGATAGAAGATAGAGATAGTTCTGTTGACGCTGAGAACGGAATGTACTTTTCAATAACATTCTTAGAACTTTCTTTGAACATTACTAATGTTTTCTTGTGGTTTTTAATGTTCTTAATGTTCCATACACAGTGTTCTTAATGTTCCATACACAGTAAAAGCATGAGAGGAGGGCCTGTCTATATCTAATACACAGTGACAGTATGAGAAGAGGGCCTGTCTCTATCTAATACAGTGACAAAACGAGAGGAGGGCCTGTCTCTATCTAATACAGTGACCGTACGAGAGGAGGGACTGTCTCTATCTAATACAGTGACCGTACAAGAGGAGGGCCTGTCTCTATCTAATACTATCATGGCACAAGGCGAGACCCAGATGCAGACACAGGAGGCAGATGGTTGGAGTCTTACAATGTTTATTCATCCAAAAGGAGTAGGCAAGAGAATGGTTGTGGACAAGCAAAAGGTCAAAACCAGATCAGAGTACAGGAGGTACAGAGTGGCAGACAGGCTCATGGTCAAGGCAGGCAGAATGATCAGTCAGTCCAGAAACAGGCAAGGGTCAAAACCGGGAGGACTAGAAAAAGGAGAATAGCAAAAAGCAGGTGAACGGAAAAAATGCTGGTTGACTTGGAAAACATACGCTGGTTGACTTGGAAGACGAACTGGCACAGAGACAGCAAACACAGGGAAAAATACACTGGGGAAAATAAGCGACACCTGGAGGGGATGGACAAGTGAAACAGATCAGGGCGTGACAGTACCCCTCCCTAGGGACGCCACCTGCAGTCCTACCTGGGCGCATACCTGGCTGACCGGGGTGTCGGCGGTGGAAATCGGCGATGAGGGCCAGGTCCAAGATGTCTTTAGCAGGAACCCAGCACCTCTCCTCCGGGCCATAACCCTCCCAGTCAACCAGGTACTGGAAACCCCTGCCCCGTGGTCGAACCCTCAGGAGGCGTCTCACCGTATACGCTAGCTTGCCATCGATTTCCCGGGGGGAGGGATGGGCGTGGAAACAGAAGACAAAGGACAGTGAGACACGGGCTTAATTCTGGACACATGGAAAGTAGGGTGGATACGGAGGGTACGGGGTAACACAAGATGGACAGCAGTGGAACTCAGGACTCTGGAGATGGGAAAAGGACCAATGAACCGGGGAGACAGTTTGCAAGACTCTACCCGCAGGGGCAGGTCCCGAGTGGAAAGCCATACCCTCTGCCCAATGCGGTAGCGGGGAGCTGGGGTCCAGCGAGGGTCCGCTTTTCGACGATACCTGGAGTTGGTCTTGAGAATAGAAGCCCTCACTCTTCTCCAGGTACATCGACAGCGGCGGACAAACATTTGGGCCAAGGGTACGCTGACCTCCTGCTCTTGTTCCGGGAAGAGTGGAGGCTGATACCCCATGGAGCACTCAAAAGGGGAGAGTCCCGTGGCAGAACAGGGAAGGGTGTTCTGGGCATACTCCACCCAGACCAGTTGATGGCTCCAGGTAGTGGGGTTGGTTGAGACTAGGCATCTCAAGGTGGTTTCCAGGTCTTGGTTGGCTCACTCCGACTGACCGTTGGTTTGGGTATGGATCCGGATGACAGGCTGGCCGACGACCCAATAAGGGTGCAGAAGCCTTCCAGAACTGAGATGAGAACTGAGGACCCCGATCGGAGACCATGTCTACCGGGAGTCCATGGATCTGGAAGACATGTTGGACCTTAAGCTGGGCCGTCTCCTTGGCAGAAGGTAGTTTGGGGAGAGGGATGAAATGGGAGAACCGATCGACTTCCGTCAGAATGACAGTGTTGCCATCAGACGGAGGGAGACCAGTGACAAAGTCCAAAGATATATGAGACCAGGGACGATGAGGGACCGGTAGTGGCTGAAGGATGCCAGAAGGAGCTTGCCGTGGAGTCTTGTTCTGAGCACACACTGTGCATGCGGCGACGAAGGAACCATTGTAGGCCACCAGAAACATTGTCGGAAGGCTAGTGTACGACGAGACCCTGGATGACAGGTCAGCCTGGAGGAATGAGCCCATTCCAGGACCTGGGACCGGACTGGGTTAGGGACAAACAGCCGGTTAGCCGGGCCCCCTTCAGGTCCAGGCTGAGAGCATTGCGCCTCGCAAACCAGGTTCTCAAAACCCCAATCCACAGTGGCAGCAAGGCATGAGGTAAGAAGAATGGTTTCTGAGGTCGAGGGTGTGGCAGAGGAACTGTATAGGCGGGAGAGAGCGTTGGTTAAGGCCAATCCACCACTGCTTTCACCTTTCCGGATCCATCTGAACATTGCCCTCAGCAATGACATATCCCAGAAAGGTGATAGTAGAGCGGTGGAACTCACACTTCTCGGCTTTCACAAACAATTGGTTCTCATGGAGGCGCTGAAGGATCTGTCTGACATGAAGTACATGTTCTTGAGCAGATCGGGAAAAAAACAGGATGTCGTCAAGGTAAACGAACACAAAACAGTTTAGCATGTCCCTGAGCACATCGTTGACCACAGCCTGGAAAACAACGGGGGCGTTGGTGAGTCCAAATGGCATGACCTGGTAGTCATAATGTCCACTGGCTGTGTTGAAGGCTGTCTTCCACTCACCCCCCTTGCGTATCCAAACCAGGTGGTAGGCATTCCGAAGGTCCAACTTGGAAAACATGTTGGCCCCCTGGAGAGGTACAAACGCTGAGGAGAGGAGAGGTAGGGGTAACGATTTTTAACCGTAATGTCCTTAAGTCCCCGGTAGTCAATGCACGGACGCAGGGTCTTGTACTTCTTCTCCACAAAGAAAAACCCTGCGCCGGCAGGAGATGCAGACGGACGGACGGCCCCAGGGGCCAGAGATTCCTCTATGTTCTCCTCCATAGCTTTGGTCTCTGGTCCAGACAGAGAATACAACCGACCCCAAGGTCGTGAGAGAATGGGGCCTGTCTCTATCTAATAGACAGTGACGGTATGAGAGGAGGGCCTGTCTCTATCTAATAGACAGTGACGGTATGAGAGGAGGGCCTGTCTCTATCTAATAGACAGTGACGGTATGAGAGGAGGGCCTGTCTCTATCTAATAGACAGTGACGGTATGAGAGGAGGGGCTGTTTCTATCTAATAGACAGTGATGGTATGAGAGTAGGGCCTGTCTCTATCTATTTGGCAGTGTTGGTATGAGAGGAGGGCCTGTCTCTATCTAATTGCTGTGTGTGTGTGTGTGTGTGTGTGTGTGTGTGTGTGTGTGTGTGTGTGTGTGTGTGTGTGTGTGTGTGTGTGTGTGTGGAATACTGGCACAGACATAATCATCACTCAAGTGGAGCTTTCTGGGCTTCACATATCCAGGCCCCACACAGAGAACACCATTCATTAATATCAGGCTGAGGAGGAGAGGAGGGGAGAGGAGAGGAGAGGGATACATAGAGACAGAGAGACGTAGAGACGTAGAGACGTAGAGAAGTAGAGACAGAAAGACAGAGACACAGAGAGACGTAGAGACAGAGATACGTAGAGACAGAGAGACAGAGAGACAGAGA
>QNTS01011331.1:10819-21586 GCA_003317085.1 Hucho hucho
CAGTATATATACCCTAGAGACTTGGTAGTGATTCAGTATATATACCCTAGAGACTTGGTAGTGATTCAGTATATATACCCTAGAGACTTGGTAGTGATTCAGTATATATACCCTAGAGACTTGGTAGTGATTCAGTATATATACCCTAGAGACTTGGTAGTGATTCAGTATATATACCCTAGAGACTAGGTAGTGATTCAATATAATCCACTCACACCAACTCCCCACAGACCAACCTACCTGCCTCACTGACAGATGTTTACTGGCAATAGTTTTTTCTGCCTCCCTCAGTGGAAAATGTGTGTGTGTGTGTGTGTGTGTGTATGCGTGTCCATGAATGCACCAGTGTGTGTGTATAGGGATATAGGTAGCCCTCCAGGATATTTACATGCTGAAGCACAGAGAAACCGACTGGGGTCGTATTTTGGCCCTGAACAAATTGAGCCTGTTAATTCGTGTGTAGCTTTGCTCTGAACACATTGAGCCTGTTAATTAGTGTGTAGCTTTGTTCTGAATCTTTCCTCAATACCTTATTCCTTCCCACTGGGCACAGATGTCAATTCAACATCTATTCCACATTGGTTCACCGTAATTTCATTGAAATTATGTGTAAAAAAATGTTGATTCAACCAGTGTGTGCCCTGTGGGTTATAGTTTTTCTAATGTTGTTTTCTCATGGGGCATAGAAAGGTGTTTTATGTACACTACACTTCAGCATACACACTATAAACTGCTTTTAACCCTTTACACTCGTGGGAATTGCCCTATAAGGATAGGGATACAGTGAAATGTCTCTTACAGAAGAAATATGAAATGCATATGCATAAGCATGGTAGCAAATTAAAGTTTGGAGATTATGGGGAAATTATAAAGACCAAAGTTCAGGACACAACAGTTCACCTGACAAGACTGAATTCAAACATTACACTGTTGATTTTATGTGCATTTTACATTTACTGTCCGTTTGCCACGTTTATTGATAAGGAAATAAGAAAATACTCTGGATACATTGAGTAACAAGACTATTCCTGGATATGTGGGGTAAGAGCAACATAAGACAAACAAATGGCTTGAGTGAGAGGACTAACTGGTGTCTCCAAGTGACCACACACCTCTCTAAAGTGGGCACAGTTCCTAAGTCATTTCAATTCACTTTTATGACTGAAAGAAGAAACTTCAACTATAAGGTGCTTTTTTGAGCTCAATTAAAAAGATTTGTACCCGCACACTGAAGAAGGCTGCAAAGCCAAAACGTCTGTGTATGCTATCCCTGATGAAGTGAAATTATTATTTATTTTTAAACAAAAAATATGAAGTAAGCTTTATGCGACATCTTTTTGAGTGAGGACACATCACAATTTTGCTGATCAGATCTGGGAACCCGGCTTGCGGCAGGAAGGCTCAGTCACCATGCTAAAGTGGACTTTTCGCTACCATCAGCTGAAACTGCAAACAGCCAGAGCCCACTGGAGGAGCAGGGCATTCGTCTTAATACAGCCACCATAACAGGAAGTACTATAGACCCAAGTACTGTGGCGACTTAAGGACCAGAGAGGAGACAGGTGACCTGGTTCCACAGGTAGGGGTACTGTGGACCAGTAGGTACCCTGTGGGTATAGGTAGGAGTGCTGTGAACCAGTAGATACCCTGTGGGTATAGGTAGGGGTGCTGTGAACCAGTAGGTACCCTGTGGGTACAGGTAGGGGTGCTGTTTATTAAATATGTGGAACTACAACCACACTGCGCCGTGGTGTACTTCTTCAGACGATCGTGACAATAGATGAAAACTCTCTTGGTAGATAGTGTTGTCTACAGCTTATCATGAGGTACTCTACCTCAGGCGAGCAATACCTTGAGACTTCCTTAATATTTGACATTGCGCACCAGCTGTTATTGACAAATTTACACACACCACCACCCGTCGTCATACCGGACGTAGTGGTTCTGTCCTGCCGATGCACAGAAAACCCAGCCAACTGTATAGTATCCATGTCATTGTTCAGCCACAACTCAGTTAAACATAAGATATTATATTTTAATGTCCCGTTGGTAGGNCTGGGAACCCGGCTTGCGGCAGGAAGGCTCAGTCACCATGCTAAAGTGGACTTTTCGCTACCATCAGCTGAAACTGCAAACAGCCAGAGCCCACTGGAGGAGCAGGGCATTCGTCTTAATACAGCCACCATAACAGGAAGTACTATAGACCCAAGTACTGTGGCGACTTAAGGACCAGAGAGGAGACAGGTGACCTGGTTCCACAGGTAGGGGTACTGTGGACCAGTAGGTACCCTGTGGGTATAGGTAGGAGTGCTGTGAACCAGTAGATACCCTGTGGGTATAGGTAGGGGTGCTGTGAACCAGTAGGTACCCTGTGGGTACAGGTAGGGGTGCTGTGAACCAGTAGTTACCCTGTGGGTACAGGTAGGGGTGCTGTGAGAGGGGGTGTAGGACTCACCTGACAGCCCGTATCAATGTCTTCACTGCTGGGATCACCTCTTCCATGGCCACATCACAATATGGTTTGTCTTCAACACTGTCCTCCCCTACTCCTTCCACTGGGGACAGGGCAACAACAGGGTGAGAGTGTGTGTGCACAAGTTAGTACATTTTATAGACGGTACAAGTATATACGTGAGAGAGACTGTGCCTGTGAGTATGTGCCTACAGTATATACTGTATATACAGTCGGGTCTGAAATTATTGAAACCCTTGATAAAGATTAGCAAAAAGGACAGTTTAAAATAAATAATTCAAATACAGAGCTGTAATAAAAAAAAGGGGAGAAATTATATTATTTTATACTAATACAATTGCTCTGAGAAAGACATTTTGTACTACTTTTTTTCTCTTAAAAAGGTATAGGTCAAATTATTGACACCCTTGTTTTCAATACCTTTCAATACCTCACCTTGCGAGGATAATGGCACTGAGACTTTTTCTAAAATGTTTTATGAGTTGGAGAACACATTGGGAGGGATCTTAGACCATTCCTCCATACAGAATATTTCCAGATCCTTGATATCCGCCTTCTGTGCTTATGGACTGCCCTCTTCAATTCAAACTACAGGTTTTCAATAGATGTGAAGTCAAAATGTAGATTTTTTGTTGCCAATTTCTTTGTGGATTTTGATGTGTGCTTGGAGTTATTTTCTTGCTGGAAGATTCACTTGCGGCCAAGTTTCAGCCCCCTGGCAAAGGCAACCAGGTTGTTGGCTAAAATATCCAGGTACTTGGTAAAGTTAATGATGCCGTTGACCTTAACAAGGGCCCTAGGACCAGTGGAATCAAAATAGCCCCATAACATCAAAGATCCGCCACCATATTTTACAGTAGGTATGGGGTTCTTTTCTGCTCAAGCATTCTCATTTCAATGCCAAACCGACCGCTGGTGTGCTTGACCAAAGATCTCTATTTTCATGTCATCTGACTAAAGAACCGGTTCCAATCCAAGTGCCAATGTCGTTTAGCAAACTCCGGCATTTACATTTGTTGGATGACATGAAAACAGAGCTCTTAGGCCACGCACACCAGTGGTTGTGCAAGTGGATCTTCCAGCAAGACACTAACCTCAAGCACATATCAAAATCCACAAAGAACTGGTTAATTGGCCACAAAAATCAACATTTTGAAAATAGGTGTGTCAATTTTGACCCTTACCTTTTGAGAGAAAAAAGTATTGCTTGTTAAACAAAATCTCTTTCTCTGAGCAATAGTAGTTGCCTAAAAAAATTGTCTAGACGTTTTTGCTCATCTTTATCAAGGGGGCATCAATCATTTCAGACCCCACTGTATGTGTATATACTGTATATACGCATGGGGGTGAGAGTGACTTAAATCCTAGTTCCCACCGTCTGCAGGAGGTCTGGGTTTGAGTCGCAGGGAGGTGCGGAACCGTGTGCGGTCGTTGAAGCTCCAGCTCTTCTGCACCTTCCCGGGACTGGTGGCTTCTGGGACATTCTCCGTGCTGGGCGACTGGCAGAAACTCGTCCCGGGAGGCAGTGGGGACGCCTTGCTCCGGATCGCCTGGGACGAACGAGAGTTGTTCATCCGCATCCGGTCTCGGAAACCTATTTTGCTGCTGCTGGAACAATGAAGGAACAATGAACCTGTGTCCACATGTTTATTGAATTAATTACCTCTATTATCTGCCACTTAGGACATCCTTAGAGTTCTGTTGTGTGATTTTCCTCATGACTATAGGTCCATAGTGTCCTGTGATCTGGATGATCCAGTTGTTTTAGACCCTGAGTTTAGCCAATCAGCAGAGGAGCAGTCCCAGGTAGCTAGAATATGTTAGCTAGCAGGTACAGACAGCAGTACACTAGATAGTGTAGCTACTGACTCCCATTAAACATTAAACAGTCACACAGAGCTGAGTCAGTGACCAACAAAGCAGACAGAGAGAACAACAGAGACAGATATTCAGACTGGGAGATTACAGACGTGATGGAGAGACAGCCTGACTGACTGACTGATTTACTGACTGACTGATTTACTGACTGACTGGTTGACTGACTGGCTGGCTGACTGACTGGCTTACTGAATGGTTGGTTAACTGGCTGACTGACTAACTTACTGAATGGTTGGCTAACTGGCTGACTGACTAACTTACTGAATGGTTGGCTAACTGGCTGACTGACTGACTTACTGAATGGTTGGCTAACTGGCTGACTGACTTACTGAATGGTTGGCTGACTGGCTGGCTGCCTGGCTGGCTGACTATCAGTGGGGGGGGGCAACACAATAACTCTGTGTCATTTCGGACGTTTACTCTGACATGTTAAAGTCACAAAGTATTTCCAACATCACACGTCAGCGAATTATTAGAAACATGTTGTTGTTTACGCCTGTAGTTTACGCCGAGATACTCCTTGTTTGTGCGCTGGCCTGCCATTTAAGTTAATATTTAAATAGCTGAAAGAGCATTAGTGGAAATAGCATTTCATATGTTGGAGATAAAATGCTCAGGTTTACTTAGAAGGGAAGGGTGGACAGAGTAAGATGTTGAATTACCATTAGCCCTTTGGGGGGGAAAGTAAATAAGTGAGGCTGAATACAGCTGAATCCTCCAAAGACATGCACGGTATACAGAGCAAGTATAAGAGAAACGAAAACTCTATTAGGGGAGAGAAATGTTTCTGCATGGGTTAAGTGGATAATATTTGCAAAAGTACAACACGCATGTGATTGCATTGCATGCAGGATCATTTGAATCCTCACTCCAGAAATCACTACAGAGCAGGATTGATCAAAGAAAGCATGCATGAAAAATGTGCACTTAACAATTAACAGTCATGCAACTGTATTAAGAGAACAGCATGCGTGACTTTTTAAATATTTGATCTTTGGAACAACCTTCTGTCCAAAATATCAAATATATTATAAAAAAAGCTGTCAAATCTGTAGGTGTGAGAGAAGGCCAATGCTGACATTAGATCCACATGAACCATGAAACATTCCTAAGAATTTCTTTGTTCTCCAATAAACAAGGCGTGGTTTAATGTCCCCCCCCCAGTTCACCAAAAACAATGCAAAACCAGGCAAGGCAACTGGTAATGGTTAACAGAGTTGTCCTCATTCTCTCCACAGTAAAAGCTCAGTCAAAGATTTCTACGCCAGAGCAGTGTATGTTTCCCATTCTCAAAGATCAATTAGAAAATGTGAATATCAATTGGACAAGATGGCGCCGAAGAGGATGGCTGGCGTTTTACATTCCCGTAACCAATTGTGCTATTTTGTTCGTTTTTTTGCGTTGTTTGTAACTTATTTTTTTACTTATTTTGTACATAATGTTGCTACTACACTCTCTTATGACCGAAAATAACTTCTGGAACTGGAAGAATCTTCCTCCTTTAACGAGTCCGACAAGAAGGATAGCCAGAAGCCAGAAGAAAAGCCAGAAGAAGGCAGCCAGAAGAAAAGACGGAGGAAAAGAGGACGCAGATCAGGCTGCCTTTTGAGAATCTGTTGGCGAAGGAGTAAACTCCCACTGCCTTCCGTTCTACTTGCTAACATGCAATCATTGGAAAACTAAATTGATGACCTACGATTACAATTATCCTACCAACGGGACATTAAGAACTGTAATATCTAATGTTTCACCAAGTCGTTGCTGAACTACGACACGGATAATATAGAGCTGGCGGGATTTTCCATGCACCAGCAGAACAGAGATGCTATGTCTGGTAAGACGAGGGGTGGGGGTGTGTGTCTTTTTGTAAATAACAGCTGGTGCGCAATGTCTAATATTAAAGAAGTTTCAAAGTATTGCTCGCATGAGGTAGAGTACCTTATGATAAGCTGTAGACCACAATATCTACCAAGAGAGTTCTCATCTATACTATTCGTAGCCGTCTATTTACCACCGAAGACCACACTCAACCAACTCTATAAGGCCATAAGCAAACAAGAAAATGCTCACCTAGAAGTGGCACTCCTAGTGGCCGGGGACTTTAATGCAGGCAAACTTAAATCAGTTTTACCACATTTTTACCAGCATGTCACTTGTGCAACCAGAGGGAAAAAACTCTAGACCACCTTTACTCCACACACAGAGACGCATACAAAGCTCTCCCCCGCCCTCGATTTGGAAAATCTGACCATAATTCTATCCTCCTGATTCTTGCTTACAAGAAAAAACTAAAGCAGGAAGTACCAGTGACTCACTCAAAACAGAAGTGGTCAGACGATGCAGATGCTACGCTACAGGACTGTTTTGCTAGCACAGACTGGAATATGTTCTGGGATTCATCCAATGGCATTGAGGAGTATACCACCTCAGTCATCAGCTTCATCAACAAGTGCATCGACGACGTCGTTCCCACAGTGACCGTACGTACATATCCCAACCAGAAGTCATGGATTACAGGCAACATCCGCATCGAGCTAAAGGCTTGAGCTGCCGCTTTCAAGGAGCGGGACACTAATCTGGACGCCTATAAGAAATCCCGCTATGCCCTCAGACGAACCATCAAACAAGCAAAGCGTCAATACAGGATTAAGACTGAATCCTACTACACCGGCTCTGACGCTCGTCGGATGTGGCAGAAATTTAAAAAACTATTATGGACTACAAAGGGAAACCCAGACGCGAGCTGCCCAGTGACGCGAGCCTACTAGACGAGCTAAATGCCTTTTATGCGCGCTTCGAGGCAAGCAACACTGAAGCATGCACGAGAGCACCAGCTATTCTGGATGACTGTATGATAATGCTCTCGGTAGCCGATGTGAGCCAGACCTTGAAAGATGTCAACATTCACAAAACCGCGGGGCCAGATGGATTACCAGGACGTGTACTCAAAGCATGCGCAGACCAAATGGCAAGTCTTCACTGACATTTTCAACCTCTCCCTGACTGAGTCTGTAATACCTACATGTTTCAAGCAGACCACCATAGTCTCTGTGCCCAAGGAAGCGAAGGTAACCTCCCTAAATGATTACCGCCCCGTAGCACTCATGTCGGTAGCCATGAAGTGCTTTGAAAGGCTGGTCATGGCACACATCAACAGCATCCTCCCGGATGCCCTAGACACACTCTAATTCGCATACCGCCCCAACTGATCCACAGATGATGCAATCTCAATTGCACTCCACACTGCCCTTTCCCACCTGGACAAAAGGAACACCTATGTGAGAATGCTGTTCATTGACTACAGCTCAGCGTTCAACACCATAGTGCCCACAAAGCTCATCACTAAGCTAAGGACCCTGGGACTAAACACCTCCTTCTGCAACTGGATCCTGGACTTCCTGACGGGCCGCCACCAGGTGGTAAGATTAGGCAACAACACGTCTGCCACGCTGATGGGACGAAGGGTGTGTACTTCGTCCCCTCCTGTACTCCTTGTTCACCCATGACTGCGTGGCCAAACACTACTCCAACACTAAGTTTGCTGACGACACAAGTCTTAAGCCTGATCACCGACAACAATGAGACAGCCTATAGGGAGGAGGTCAGAGAACTGGCAGTGTGGTGCCAGGACAACAACCTCTCCCTCAATGTGAGCAAGACAAAGGAGCTGATCGTGGACTACAGGAAAAGGCGAGCCGAAAACGCCCCCATTAACATCAACGGGGCTGTAGTGTAGCGGGTCGAGAGTTTCAAGTTCCTTGGTGTCCACATCAACAATGGTCTAAACACACCAAGACAGTTGTGAAGAGGGCACGACAACACCTTTTCCTCCTCAGGAGACTGAAAAGATTTGGCATGGATCCCCAGATCCTTAAAAAGTTCTACAGCTGCACCACCGAGAGCATCCTGACCGGTTGCATCACTGCCTGATATGGCAACTGCTCGGCATCTGACCGTAAGGCGCTACAGTGGGTAGTGTGTACGGCCCAGTACATCACTGGGGCCAAGCTTCCTGCAATCCAGGACCTATATAATAGGCGGTGTCAGAGGAAAGCCCATAAAATTGTCAGAGACTCCAGTCACCCAAGTCATAGACTGTTTTCTCTGCTACCGCACAGCAAGCAGTACTGGAGCGCCAAGTCTAGGACCAAAAGGCTCCTTAACAGCTTCTATCCCCAAGCCATAAGACTGCTGAACAATTAATTAAATGGCCACCGGACTATTACATTGACCCGCCCCCCTACATTTGTTTTGTACACTGCTGCTACTCGCTGTTTATTATCTATGCATAGTCACTTCACCCCTACCTACATGTACAAATTACCTCTAACCTGTACCCCCGCTAACTGACTTGGTACTGGTACCCCTTGTATATAGCCTCGTTATTGTTATGTTATTGTGTTACTTTTTATAATTTTTTACTTTAGTTTATTTGGTAAATATTTTCTTAACTTCTTGAACTGCACTGTTGGTTAAGGGCTTGTAAGTAAGCATTTCACAGTAAGGTCTACACTTGTATTTGGCACATGTGACAAATACATGGTTTGATTTCATGTCAAATATACCAAATGTAGTACCATCGGCAATGCTCTGTTATGCTCAGTGAAGAGGCTAAAACCAACTTCTTACTCAAAAGTAGAACATTTACAGAGACACACACACTGCACTGGGCCAGAAGGCTTTGGGACCCTCAGGCAGAGTGAGAAAGGGGGATGGGGGGGGTGCTGACGTGCCCCGTGCACAGGCTTGTCACCGTGGATACCTCTGCAGCTTGCGGCCAGTGTGAATCCGGAAGAGACTCCGCTTTTTAGAAACGATCTGACTGAGGAGACACACAAGGCAGAGGGAGATAGGGTGAGGAAGAGGAGGATAGGAGAAGTGGAAGAGAGAGGAGAGGCCGGGTGAGGGGTGCAGAGGAGAAGAGGAGGAGGAGAGGAAGGGCGGGTGAGGAAGAGGGGGAGAAGAGGAAGAGAGGAAGAGCGGGTGAGGGGTGCAGAGGAGAAGAAGAGAGGAGAAGGTGAGGAAGAGGAGAAAAGGAGGTGAGGAAGAGGAGAGGTGAGGAAGTGGAGGAGAGGAGAGAGGAGGAGAGGAAAAGAGGAGGAGAGGAAGAGAGGAGGTGAGGAAGAGGAGGAAAGTAGGTGAGGAAGAGGAGGAGAGGTAAGAAAGATGAGGAGAGGTGAGGAAGGGGAGGAGAGGAGAGAGGAGGAGAGGAAGAGGAGAAAAGGAGAAGATTTGAGGAAGAGTAGGAGAGGTGGTGAAGATGAGGAGGAGAGAGGAGAGGAGGGGAGGAGAGATGATGAGAGAAGAGGAGGTGAGGAAGGAGGAAAGGAGAAGAGGAGAGGTGGTGAGAATGAAGAGGAGAGAGGAGAGGAGGGTAGGAGAGAGGAGGAGAGAAGTGGAGGAGAAGAGGTGAGGAAGAGGAGGATAGGTGAGGAAGAGGAGGAGGAGAGGAGAGGTGTACGGAGCTGTGAGATCATAAAGGTGAAGAAGGGAAGAGGGAGGTGAAGAAAAGTAGAGGACAGGGTGAAGTGGAGTTGGAGACCAGTACTGCCTCTCAACAGTCTAAAATGGCTTCCTTTCCTAGTCTCCTTTCACGCTGAAGGATTGCCAAGTGAAAGCATGTGTCCCTGTTGGCCCCCAACATATTGCTTTCCCTACACTTCCTTTGTTTTCAGACCAGAGCAGACGAAGGAAAAGAGGCAAAGAAAGCAAGCCACATCAATTTATTGAGAAGCACCCCATTGAGGAGGGAGGTAAGGAGTAGGGATGTGTGAACGGAGTGTGTTGAGTTGGGGATGTAGTGTAGGCAGCCAGAGTGCATGCATAGGAAGCAGTTCACTTGAGTATGTCCATGATTAGACTGCAGCCGCCTTTCCAGAATGTCCAAGTAATTACCTCCACACCTATCCATTGTCTTCTTGACTTGGAAGGCACACTGCCTTCAATGTGTTTTTTTAATGTATTTATGTACATGCAGTACTATTTAATCTACAGTATGAAAAAATATCACCGGTTCATATTGAGGGGCTACAAGACCAAACATACCTTGGAAAACATGGCATGTTATTGTATGTTTCCGTCATGCTGGGTTGTGCTCTACTGTTTTTCTACTGCCATGTTGGAACCATGCCTGTACAATCACAGCACCACTTCCTAGCATGTTGGAACCATGCCTGTACAATCACAGCACCACTTCCTAGCATGTTGGAACCATGCCTGTACGATCACAGCACCACTTCCTAGCATGTTGGAACCATGCCTGTACGATCACAGCACCACTTCCTAGCATGTTGGAACCATGCCTGTACAATCACAGCACCACTTCCTAGCATGTCGGAACCATGCCTGTACGATCACAGCACCACTTCCTAGCATGTTGGAACCATGCCTGTACGATCACAGCACCACTTCCTAGC
>QNTS01011334.1:12040-22846 GCA_003317085.1 Hucho hucho
GGAGAGAGAGAGAGAGAGAGAGAGAGAGAGAGAGAGAGAGAGAGAGAGAGAGAGAGAGAGAGAGAGAGAGAGAGAGAGAGAGAGAGAGAGAATTCTGACTGTCATGAAGAATTCCGTTGTTCTATGAAGGGGGTGTTATATTTCGCTTATAAGACATTTCCTGTGTAACTGTGTCAGCGAGCAGCAACACAACATTTCCCCAGAAACGATGCCTAAAGT
The DNA here is from genome assembly GCA_003317085.1 of Hucho hucho. Taxonomy (NCBI): domain Eukaryota; kingdom Metazoa; phylum Chordata; class Actinopteri; order Salmoniformes; family Salmonidae; genus Hucho; species Hucho hucho. Next base: position 12,260 of record QNTS01011334.1, read on the forward strand.
GAAAATCGTCAATAGGTGAGGGTTGATAAAATGATGCTTTCCAATGCAGAGTTAGATTAAATGAATACACAGTAAACAAGTGAACCTTTATAATATCCTAAACCATTACATTATTATAAATTAATTAAAGAAGACATAACATTTCAGCCTACATTGGTGAATAATATTCATTTTAAATTATTCCAACTTTTAATGATCACAATCTAATAACGGAGGTTAAAAAAAAGGGCAGACGGTTGGTGGGTCCCGTCTCATGGCAGGGTCTGCCACATGGGTGACCACACATCTCTGTCAGGATCAACTGAAAGGTCAACACAGTCTTCTCCCTGTGCGTTATAACCGTGTCTGATTAGGAGAACGGGATAGGACACCGCTAAAACACTAGGTCTACTTTGACCACATGTCAAATTCATAGGCCTGTAGATCATAGTGCCAAAACAGAGCACTGAACCGACGTAATGTAATGTCACAGCCTACTTAATTCAGTGAAATATGGAGGGAGAATAGCGTGGATAGTATAGGCTATAGCATAAAACAATATCGTGGATAGTATAGGCTATAGCATAAAACAATATCGTGGATAGTATAGGCTATAGCATAAAACAATATCGTGGATAGTATAGGCTATAGCATAAAACAATATCGTGGATAGTATAGGCTATAGCATAAAACAATAGCGTGGATAGTATAGGCTATAGCATAAAACAATAGCGTGGATAGTATAGGCTATAGCATAAAACAATAGAGAATAGCCTAAAGTTATACTAAATATTCAAACTCTGTCATGATAGAGTTTTCAGGAGTTAGTCCTTCGTTTATTAATTTGATATATATAAAAATGTTTGCCTACCCTTTATCATAAATCAAAGTATCACTTATTGTACCCTATTGCATTTGAATAAATGGTTTCAAATAGCGTTGTAAAGCAATACCGTAATGGGAGCGCGTCATAATGAAGCCTTTATAAAATGGTTCCCTAGAGATGCCAATTAAATTGTAATTACTGTTAATATTCCGGGGGGAAATTTGCCTTCCATCGGATGACCTGAATTCCGACACTCATATGTAGCCTACGAGGAACACGATTGGATGACGTGCTTGGCTTGAATTCAGCCTGTCAGATTCCTCAAAACGATAGGCGTTCTGTCTGCAATGGATTCGTCACATCGCTTATTTACTTTTATTATTAAGGTTATTTTTGAAACAGCTATATATCACTAATACAATCGTTTGCGTTTTACTTAGCCTATTACGCATAGACATGTGACACATGCATAGGGATATTGAAGAGATTCCAACACATTAAAATCCCGGAAAAACTCTGAGTAGGCCTACATTATGAGAACATAGAGTAAGGTTTACATGCACACTAATAATTCGATATGAAACTGATTATGGCAGAAAGCCGAGTATGGCAATTGTCATGTAAACACCTTACTCTGTTTATCTTAATCGGTGTGAAGTCAAAAATCGAAGTGAGCATACACCGATTAAAACACTTGGTAATCTGAGCAACCTTTCGAATGATTAAGACACTTAAACAGTTTAATCGGAGTTCCAGCGGTGTGTTTCGTGTGTGCATGTGACAGCACCCGTGGCGCAAGTCTCCCATCATTTGTAAAGTGATTTCGGAAAAACTGAAAGTCCGAACTCAGAGTCAAAAAGGTTTTCACAAAAATAGCATGGTCACTGTGGTAGAATGTTTGTTTTGATTGGCGAATTTCTGCATTTGTCAAAAATCCCACCAGTGGCCTGAGTTCAGATGTGTCCATGTAAACGGCATGTAAACGTTTTAAACAAGCTATTATATAAATCGGACTCTCCACAACTATCGTATTATTATGTGAATTTAACCGTGCTCATAGACTACTTGCAATGTAGAAGATGATAAATAGCCTATATGCTACTTCACAATAAACCAATTTTCTCGACAGTTGTCCGGTTATTCACTCCACACTCTCTATCCATTTCTATGGCCCCTCAGAGGGATATGAATTTATATTTCATCAAAGTAAAACATTTGTTCTGAGTTTTGTAAATAAGGTCAAATGTTAATAAATGTTGTATTATTTGTCATTGGCCTACAGAGGACTGAAACGTCAAACACCGAACCTTAACATCGGCCATGCAGGCATATCATTGGCTAACTTTACGCACAGTCAAATGGCAAGATTTTGAGAAATTATTTTTCTATCAATTGTGGGACTCCTAGGTCCTAGGTTTACTATGTCAATTCTTTAAAAAAAAATAACTTATAAACCATGCAGGCTTGATAATGTACATGTTACATAAACTAAACGAAATAGTTTTCTGTCTTTCTTGTCGGAGCCGTGGTGCGCGCGGCCAATGGAGACACGGAAAGACAAACGGAGATGTTCGCTATTCATTCAATAACATTTTATTTAGTCATTTTCACACTAAAAACACGTGTCACAAAGTGCTTTGCAGTGGCAAGGAAACTGACAATGACTCTATGTTTTAATTGTGCTTTTATATATTCTATTCTATTCTGTTTTACCTTTCTCTAAAGGTACAAGAGGTCCCCCAGGTCGAATGTACTGCCCGGCCAAACCGTCTCATGTAGCCTACACAGCGGTCTTATTTGCGCATGTAAACAAAACTGTTTTCACTCATTGTGACCGACACGCGAGGAAAAAATTAAGGAAAGTGACTCAGTTGTAGTTAAATAGACCTACAGATAAATAGGGTATCATATCAAACGACAAATTGTTGATGTTTCAGATTAAATCCAATGTGTTGACCAACAATTATTCTATACTTAACAATCAGAGGTACCCTAAATCAAATTGATGAATAAAATGCGCATCTCCTTCCATATTTTCCCCTGTCTCTCTATAGCATGAGGGACTGGGTTTGTTCACCGGACCGGTCTCCTCTCCATGGTCTCCAGTGTGAAGTTAAAGGCGTTTTGTGTTCCTTCTCAAATCCGGCGGACGTTTCTTATTGGTCAGGTGAGGACTTTGCATCACTCCCGGTGATGACGCAGCCCGGGTCTTCGCGCATCCTTTAGCCTCCCGGTGTCTTTAAGTGACTCTTGTTGCTCCACGAGCCGCTCCAGCACGAGACTAGCAGTCCGACCGTCGTGAGAGAAACAACCAACTCACATTTCCCTGCTCTGAAGGAGAGTGGCGCAAAAGAGCTACCTCTCTCTCTCTCTCTCTCTCTCTCTCTCTCTCTCTCCGCTCTTGGCTGTCCAGAGAAATTACAATATTCATCTTACCTGTGAACGACCGACTCTGTTTTCTGTATTTGACTATTTGCTAAGAAGCTCAATTTTCACATCTGACGTTACGGAGTAAGTAACATTTCATGCACACTCACATGCGCGTTTGTGCGTGCGTGTGTGTGTTCGTGTGTGTGTGTGCGTGTGTGTGTGTGCGCGAAGCGGTATAGTGAGATGACTTACAAAACCCTGTCTGCGGATAGGTTATGGCCGGTGTGTCTTTGCTTCTGCTGTAGCGTATCAGACAGACAGAGCTCTAACGCCGTTTGTATCAACGGTTCCTATTTTTCCCTGTTAGGATATAGCTTACGGTTTCATTTTAGGAACACTTTGTAAGTATACATTTATCCGTTTTAATGTGTCCTTTATTAATAACCTGATCCTACTTTGTTAAACTTTGCGCGAGTTAGGTTACGTTCCGATCAGAGACGGTTGTTTTTGAGCTTGGAGAGAGGAGAAACATATTTATTTTTTTACTTCGTCTTTTAATAGAAAAGTGATGTGTCTTTTTAGTCTCATTCACATTGATGTTCTCCCGATCCATTCTCTGTTATTTACTTTTATTTCCTAGGATAACGGATTTGTTTGTTATTTGCATGGATTTGCGCGCTTCACTTCCCCTTTTGACCAGCTATCTACATAATTCGTTTATTTATTTTTTATCTCCGCAGTTTTACAGTAGGCCTTTAGTGCACTGCTAGACTAGCTGACAATGTTTTGCTACTGTACAATAATTGTGTGTGTGATGGGGAAGTTGTGTTACAATGTAACATTCGCCAGGAAATTGTAATGATCTTATTTATCACATCCATTAGCCTATTTATGTTGTAAAATCACTTCTCCTTTCCTGTCTGTGGCAACAGCTGTTGGCTATTGTTGCTACACGTCTGTCTGATGGCGTCAAATTCTGCCGAGATGTTGCCTATTTATTGGGGCGTTTTACATTTTACGCTGTTAGGCCTAGTTCTTAAAATGTTATTTTTTTGGACCGCGCAAGTGGTCAACCATAAATAGCTGAACCAGTGTGACAGTTTGCGACAGAGACACTGTCTATGAGACTCAATCCACTGGGCGCACACTGGTTGAATCAACGTCGTTTCCACGTCATTTCAATTCAATTATATTGAGCCAACGTGGAATTGTAGACTTTGATTTGAGATCTGTGCCCAGTGGCAATTGCTTTGTTTAGCTACGGTCGGGTCAGTGTTTTTTTTTTTTTTTTTTTTTGGTTGCTTTTCTGACAAGAATTGAAGAGGAAATGTTGGCTTCTCATTGCCTCGGGCGCTTTGGCAGTCGAGTCGATGGCAGGTGCATCGGACAAAGGCTACTGGCGTTAGTCACGGTGGTCCTAATATCGTGTTCGAACTATCACACAGGCTACAGTCGATATAGATATAGTATCTGCATTACACATCTCGGGTGGTCTAGAGTGAATACTTCGGTTCATTTTCTCTTTTATATGGATTAGCCTAGTTATACTTATAGTTACAGGATTTAGTTCCACGATTGGGTTATTCAGTGTTCATTTTTGTTGATTGACACGGAACTAAATCATCAGGACGTTGTTTGATAATCAGGACAGAATTATTCAAAAATCAGTTGATCAAGTGAACATCTCGCTCTCTTTTCCTCTTCGCTAAAGTCCAACTTTAATAAAAACCTGTCAGTTTTTACTCTGTCTTGGATACAACCATTAGTTATCTTGTCATTTCCATTCGGTCACCCCAGTCCGAGTCTTAGTTCCATAGAAAGCAGAATCCAAAAACTCCAGTTTCAGATGTGTGGTCCTAGTCTATTATCCGGAATTTTGGTTTTCAACCAATTTTACATTGGTAAATATAAATTGACATAATATAAGTTTAAAAACCAATATAAATTGGCTACTATATATACAGTGTTTGGACTATTTACAAAACTAAGTTTGTTGAATAAACATTATGCTGGCTGAAGGACATTTCTATTCATGATAAAAATGTATTACAATTCATTTTATCATCACATTTTGTCAAGAATTTACACCAACATTTTAATAAATGTATTGATGGCACTGAAATAGACTACATTGTCCAGAGAGGACTTCTTTGTGCCAAAGCTACAACTGGATATTTCAGCCTCCGAATAGAGTTTGATTCCTTTGATGTACTGGTAACACTCTGTTACTGTTGAATTGTTCCTGTCAGTACAGTGTGAAAAGTAATGTCATTACATTGTTATACTGTACTTACAAGCTGGATGATTACATTGAATCAGACTTCAAACATTTTGGATTGGACTGAGTTTTAGAGTAAGTGTTGCATAGGTGAATGTGACAGTCAGTGTGTGTGTACGAGAGAGAGAGAGTAAATTTAATTTAAATTGAGAGAGAGAGAGAGAGGTCAGAGTTGGACAGTGGGGACTGTGAGGTGTGAGGTCACAGAATGTTTCCATCGTGTTTAATGGCCTTTTAATCAAAACACGAAAAGCCCAATCTCTCCTTGTTTCAACTCTGCTTAACACAATCTCCTCTCTCTTTCTCTCGCTCTCACTCTCTCTCTCTGTCTCTCTCTGTTTCTCTCTCTGTCTCGCTCTCTCTTTCTCTTTTTCTCTTTTTCTCTCTCTCTCTCTCTCTCTCTCTCTCTCTCTCTCTCTCTCTCTCTCTCTCTCTCTCTCTCTCTCTCTCTCTCTCTCTCTCTCTCTCTCTCTCTCTCTCTCTCTCTCTCTCTCTCTCTCTCTCTCTATATATATATATATATTTCTCTGTCTCTCTTATTGGAATCTAATCCCTTCTAAACGACTGAAATGGAATTATGTTGAAATCCTTGATTTGCAGAGTGGACTATTTCAGAGGAGAACAGTTAAGAGCCCTACCTTCTCAAACCCAGTTTGGACTCTCGCTCGTTTCCCTGAATTGTGCACTCGTTCACTCCATAATACCATAGCCACAGGAAGTAGGGGTGCTGAGGGTTCTATAATCAGAAAATCTGAAAATAAATCAAATAATATATTTTTTCTCTCACAAAAGTAGTTCACTGGGCCTGTACTAGTCCTGTATTAGCAGATCGATATAGCCGTCTGTAGCGTGGTTAAAAAAAGCAACATTCTGCACCCCCTAAACAAAAATACTTATTCTGCTCCCCTCCCGAAACATCTTCCCTCAGCTATGTTTAAGAGAGTCTTTCTACCTTAATCCTTGCACCAATCCAATGGTTTTAATTCACTGGGCAGTAGGAGAACTCAGAGCAACTCAGAGGAGCTTTGAATAGAAAACTCTCAAGGGCTCAATTGGTTGTACACTCTTAGAAAAAATAGAAAAACACTTTTTGGTTACAGGTAGATCCCTCTGGTATTATTCATCAGATATAAGGGTCTCTTGAAAGACCATATTAACGTTTGTTTTGTCCGTAATAACCGCTGAATGACCAATAAACTAAACTAACTTCTAATTATGTTTTTCTTTTTTTTTTAATGTCCTTTCTCTATCAATCCAGGTGCACCTGTCTGTCAGGACCCTTCGATATGTCACTTTAGGTGCCCCTCGAGGATGCCTGACCATGCTTCATCCCTAAGCAGACAGACAAAGCGGCGCCGCGTGGACATCGGGGTGAAGAGGACTGTGGGAAGTGTAGTTTTTTCCAGAGAAAGAGAGACCCTCCTAGTAAACGCCATGAACCAATCCCATGGCCCCAAGCAGGACGGAGACTGCTCGTTGGTTCCTCAAAGCTATGGTGGGCCCAATGGGGATGGAGCGAAGTCGAATGTTCTCCGGAAGCTTCTGAAGCGAGCAAACTCGTACGAAGACACCATGATGCCTTTCCCTGGCACCACCATCATCTCTCAGCTGTTGAAGAGTAACATGGGGAAGAATGGAGACAGAGAGGGAGGCTTCCAGGTACACACACACACACACACACACACACACACACACACATACACACACACACACATTCTTATTTAAACAAAGTTAATAGCTAATAATATGATAATCCTATACGGGATTACTTAGAGTGAGTGATTGACTAACTCCCTCTATCCATCCGTTCCTTTTCTTCCAGGGTAGTGGAGGTCTCTCCAGCGCTGGGTCAGATCTCCAAGCGGAGGACGTCTGCAGTAACTCCTCCAGAGACAGCCCCCTCGCCCTCTCTCCCTCCCCCTCCTCTCCCTGCCTCCCCCCTCCTCCTCAACCCCCGCTCACCTCTCTGGACCTGGAGCGCCTCACAGACGAGCACCTGCGTGCCAAACGGGCCAGGGTGGAGAACATCATCCGGGGCATGAGCCATTCCTCCTGCGTTGCTCCGTCTGCCCTCCGACCCGGAGAAAGGGACAGGGAAGGAGACCGAGAGACAGGGAACGAGAGGGTGAGAAGAGAGAACAGGGAAAGGGACAGGGAAGGAGACCGAGAGACAGGGAACGAGAGGGTGAGAAGAGAGAACAGGGAAAGGGACAGGGAACGGGACTGTCCCCCACTGCAGTCTCCCAGCCCTGTGTCTCTATCTAGAGGGAGAGGGGAGGGGTACAAGGAGAGCCAGGGGGAAACTAAAGGAGAGGTGTACAGGGAGAACAAGAGAAAGCAGCGTCTCCCCCAGCAGCAACAGCAGTCCTTTACTCAACTGGTGTGTGTCAGACAGGAGCAGAGACAAGAGGAGAGACGACAACTCAAACTACAGCTAGAGGATATGCAGGTGAGGGGATGTACACACACACTGCAAGTTGTAAATATGACTACGTTTTATATTACAGAAGCAGCGTTATCAGATTCATTCAAATTTTTTATTCATTACTATATCACTTTATGTATGTAGTGCAGGTTATTTGTTTATTGATTGATGTATTATATATGTCTTGATATATTGTTATTCATGTATATTTATGTATTCATGTTCTCCTGTATTTATATAGGTGATCTGTTTTTGTGTCAGCTGCAGAAGTTGTTTGCAATTAATTAATGCATTTATTTATATTTTTGATTGATTGAATGATATATATTTCAAAAGTTTGTATTGTTTCTACAGAAACAACTTCGTCAGCTGCAGGAGAAGTTCTACCAGATCTATGACACTGAGACTGAGGAGGAGGAGGAAAGAGGAGGAGGAGGGGAGGAGGAGGACAGAGAGAACGAGAGAGAGTTGGAGAGAGGAGAAGGAGGGGAGGAGGAGGAGGAGAACAGAGAGAACGAGAGAGAGAAGGAGAGAGGAGGAGGGGAGGAAGACGGCAACCTGTCAGAGGACAGTGTCCGCTCCGACGGTTTGGAGGACAGACACAGGGACCACCACGGCAACCGTAACCGTGTCGATCGTGTCCACGGCGACTTGTCAGAGTTGCTTGACGACCCAGGTCTGTTTCTGGACCGAGCCAGAGCCCTGCTCCGAGAACAGGCCCTTTTGGATGGGGAGAGGGAGGAGGACGAGAGAGAGGAGGGAGAGAGGGACGGGGGAGGGGAGAGTGATTGGGGCCGAGGGGAGAGAGGGGTTGGTGGGGCGACGATGCGAGCAGAGGGGAGGCAGCTAGCCGAAACTCTGAAACAGGAGCTGAACTCTGCTATGTCGCAGGTGGTCGACACCGTGGTTAATGGGTTCAACCACAAACCCCCCAACCATCATCATCTTCAACATCATCCTCATCACCGTGGCTCCCAAAACACCCCCTCTGCCACCAACACTGTCTCACAGGCCTCCTTCCCTCCCTTCCCCCCCTCCCTCACCACCGACTCTCACAGCCCCATCTTTCACTCAGCCAACCAGAGGCTGCCATGCTTCGGCGACGTCATCATCCCTAGCCCACTGGACTCGTTCGTGGGTCTCAGCGTCCCTACGGCCGGCGATCAGACAGAAGCACTACCTCTAGTGGTCAGGAAGACCAGCGCCGACCCACAACACCGGAACCCATCTCTCCCTCCTCCTTACCCCCACCACCCCTCCCTCCATCCCTCCCCCCTCTCCGCCTCTCTGGGGTTCTCCCCTCCCTCCTTCCGACACCCCTTCTCCCTCCCTCTCATGGGATACCCCTTCCAGAGTTTCCCCAAAGACCAGCGCTCCCCCCCTGAGTCCATGGACCTCTCCAGGGAAACTGTGGGGCTGCGGACCAAGATGGGGTCCAGCGGAGGCATCCATTTTGTCTCCCACCACCACCACCACCACAGGCAAAGCACTCCGCCCCAACATGGAGGAGGGAGCGAGGGGCTGTCGCTCATCAAGTCAGAGTGTGGAGAGCTCCAGGACATGGCTGACATATCGCCTTATTCAGGGAGTACCGTATCCTTTCCTACTGAAATCCAGGTGTGTGCGTCTCTCAGTGGACGACAGATTGAGACATCTTAGCCAGGCAGATCGCTCAAGGTTGACTTTGAAAATGGACATATGTTCATGTCCTGAGGATGTCGGGAAATGCCTTCAAAACCGGCCACTAGGGGCAACAGTTGCTGACAATCATTTTGATGTTATATTTTTAACCCTATCCCAAACCTTAATGCTTAACTTAACCATTCGGAATTAATGCCTAAACTTCATGTTTTAAACCTATCCAAAACCTTAACTGTTAACTTCAGAATATGAAGTTAAATTGGTAAAACCTCGACATCTTGTTTGTCTTAGCAGCGGTCTCAGCAGTGGCTGTAATAGTCCTTAATTTAATTAATCTCCATTAATTGGTTCCTGCTCTAACCCCTGTGTTCTCCCGACGGGGGGGAGATAAAAAGGGGTGCGCGGGTCTTGCAAGGGGAAGATTGCACGCTGGTCTCCAGGCTTTCAAGTGAGAACAGCGGGGAGTAGTGCTCTGAGGTGCTGAGAGGGCACGACACACACCTCCTATCTTTTCAGTTGTCACTGTCTCAGTGTCTCTCAGAAGGTCGGTGCTGTGAAACCTCTCTTTCATCACAGCGCTGTGAGACTTTGTACATAAACGCTCAAAGCAAATCACACTTCACACAGTGTGTGTGTGTGTGTGTGTATGTCTTCATACATAACGCTCAAAAGCTAATTCTATTTCAAAGTCAGGAAGAGAAACGATGATGAGTGGTGTGAAAGAAGTGTTCTGAACCCGGGATGTAGAGGAGAAGTGTTCTGAACCAGGGATGTAGAGGAGAAGTGTTCTGAACCAGGGATGTACATGAGAAGTGAGTTCTGAACCAGGGATGTACATGAGAAGTGAGTTCTGAACCAGGGATGTAGAGGAGAAGTGAGTTCTGAACCAGGGATTTAGAGGAGAAGTGTTCTGAACCAGGGATGTAGAGGAGAAGTGTTCTGAACCAGGGATGTAGAGGAGAAGTGTTCTGAACCAGGGATGTAGAGGAGAAGTGTTCTGAACCAGGGATGTAGAGGAGAAGTGTTCTGAACCAGGGATGTAGAGGAGAAGTGTTCTGAACCAGGGAT
>QNTS01011336.1:4727-23564 GCA_003317085.1 Hucho hucho
TAAAAGTGTTCCTAAGGATACATTTAAAACTATGTTTGATTGTTCTTGGACAAGTTTCTAGGTATAAGATGAACGAGTTCTAGTCACGTTTCAATGGAGTAGTGGACGCTGTAGTTTCTGATTATAACGCGCGAACCAAATGGAGATTTATGGATAAAATACATGACTTTTTCTAACAAAAGAACCATGGATTGTCTTCGTTGGACACTCAGGAAGACCTCAGCAGAAGTTCTTCAACAGGTAATTGATTTGTTTTCGCTGTGAAATGTGTTATGTGTGTGCCAAGCTGGCTAATGAATTAATGGCTATGGGAAAAGTATGTGAGGTGCTACCCTCAAACAATCAAATGTTGTGCTTTCGCCGTAAAGCCTTTTTGAAATCTGACAACGCTGTGATATTGCCAAGAAACAGAGCTTTTGATGAGTATGGAACACTTGTATATTGGTGGATGTTTAATAATTCAACTTTTGGATTTTGAATTTGGCGCCTCACATTTCACCGGGTAGTGTCGGGAGTGGGGCGCTAGCGCCCCAGCAATCCCCAAGAGGCTACATGTGTCCATAATGGAAAGAAAATGGCCTGTATTATTGTTTACGTCTCATATGATCCTAAGTTTTCTGATTATCAGAACAGTATATTGTTAGAATTAACTGAATTCCATCTGGTAACTTGGACAGATATGAATGCCATTTTGGACATGCAGGACAAATCTAGTAATTGCAATCCACACACAACCATGGGTCTCCAGCATATACTCTCTGATTACAACCTCATTGATGCCTGGCGAGCACATAATCCTAAAGCAAAAGAGTACACTTTCTACTCAAACAGGCATAAATCATTCTCACAAATAGGTTTCTCACTATTATCTACACCTCTATTTTCTTTAATAAAAAAAAATAGAAATACGACATATGAGCTTTTCTGACCACCATGCTTATACTGCCAACTTCAAATGTCAGAATCTCCGAAAACAGTCACAATATGGCAGTTCAACACTTCATTGCTACGAAATCCTACATTCTGAGATCAATTTAGATTAATTTATAATGATTAATAAAAATTCAGTAGATGACCCCCGGATTCTATTCGACGCCACCAAAGTAAAAAAAATTATGCACCTGCATTTGCAGCTGGGTTGAATAAATCACAATTAAAGAAGAATTCAAATGTGTAAATGTTGTTAACTGTATTCGAGTGTTCTCAACAACCACTCTTGTCAGACCAGGTAGCTATTACTCTTTCCAAAGTCAAGACAGAACTTAATTTATAGATAAGACAGAGAGCAGAAATTGCCACCCATCGAGTTAGACTCAATCGTTACTTTCATGGTAATTGTCCCAGTCATTTACTGGCCAACGAGCTACAAAGTAATGATCAATTAGCTGACATAGCAACTATTGAATCTGAAACAGGGGAATTACTATCAGAACCTAAATACAATCAAAGTTTCTCCCACTTCTATAAAGAGTCGTACACCTCTTTGTAAATCCAAACCAAGCCAGACTAAGTCCTTTCTAAGATAATTAAGAGAAAAAAGCCACCTCGCTGGGAGCCCAAATCTCTCTTAATGAATTCAAAAGGGCATTGGATAGAATAAAGGCAAATCACCTGGATGGGACGATATTCCTCCTGAGGTCTATTGAACATTTTGGAATCAGTTAGGTCCACTATTGGATGAAATGATTAATAAAGACAAAGGTCTGAAGATTCATTTGGGAGAGATGTGAATACAGCACAAATCTTGATTTTATATAAAAAAAGGTAAAGATGCCACACAGTGTTCTCACAATCGCCCCCTATCTTTGATAAACAGATATTAAACAGTTTTTTTTATGTTGTCGTCCCATCCTAAGACTTACTTACCAAAATTGGTGGACCAAAGCGGAATTGTTAAAAAGCGTTTATCCTCGTATAACCTACGTCGACTATTACGGCTGTGTCCCAAGCTACTGCCTTCCTGCCACCAAAGGCACCTAGCACATTTCCAGTAGTTAACTGCCAATTGGGAAAGGATTCAAAGGCAGCAACACGTGACAAAGCATTCAAATTCCACTGAGCGAGAGACGTTTGTTTACATTGTAGACACTGTAGCAGTGTGAGCAACTAGTGCCAGCAATTCAGTGAATAACTATCCAAATAATAAGAATAACTCTCCTTTTCTGAGTTAACTGAGAGAAGTCTTTTGAAGCTTGGGCTGGTAACTGATTAAGTGATGGCTTGGTAATAAAAACATTTACAGCCACGTTCCAGTGGTGCATGTGAGACACATGTCTCCGGTCTGACTGAGCCTGCATTCATAGATAAGATGCGGTGTCTGTGTGTGTGACTCGAGATAGAGAGAGCCTGAAGGAATAGAACGAACATCTCATTGTTTGTTCTCATCCTTGCATCTGGGAAACTTAGCCTGGACACACTCCCCCCCCGTGGAGCCAGCCATGACTAAGCATTTTGAGGTTTTCTATTTAAAGACCCTGTATACTATGTATGATTTTAAGCACACGGCAACACACACTTCGGAGTGTGGTGACGACGGTTTCATTATTGCAATAATGAATCGATTTTAAATAAATATGATTATTTGAAGATATGACAAGTCTCTCTCAGTACTGACATTTCCACGACACCACACATGTGGAGATCATACATTCACCTACTCTGCGTCTCACAAAGAAACGGCAGTTGGTACCAAAAATCGCCAATTTGGACTCATCAGACCAAAGGACAGATTTACACCAGTCTAATGTCCATTGCTCGTGTGTCTTGGCCCAAACAATTATCTTATTCTTATTGGTGTCCTTTAGTAGTGGTTTCTTTGCAGCAATTCGACCATGAAGGCCTGATTCACGCAGTCTCCTCTGAACAGTTGATGCTGAGATGTGTCTGTTACTTAAACTCTGTGAAACATTTATTTGGGCTGCAATGTCTGAGGCTGGTAACTAATGAACTTATCTTCTGCTGCAGAGGGACCTCTGGGTCTTCCATTCCTGACTGATTGACTGACCTTCATGTCTTTAAGTAATGATGGGTTGTTGTTTCTATTTGCTTATTTGAGCTGTTCTTGCCATAATATGTACTTGGTCTTTTACCAAATAGGGTTATCTTCTGTATACCTACCTTTTAACAACACAACTGATTGGCTCAAACGCATTAAGAAGAAAATAAATTTAACTTTTACTATGGCACACATGTTAATTGAAATGCATTCCAGGTGACAACCACATGAAGCTGGTTGAGATGATGCCAAGATTGTGCAAAGCTGTCATCAAGGCAAAGGGTGGCTTGTTTAACTTCTTAGGGCTAGGGGCCCATTTTCAGAATTTTCGCCTGTCTGACATGCCCAAAGTAAAATGCCTGCCACTCAGGCCCAGAAACTAGGATATGCACATAATTAGTAAACACTTTAGAGTGTTTTCTATCCAATAGTACTAATTATGTGCATATCCTAGTTTCTGGGCCTGAGTGGCAGGCCTTTTACTTTGGGCACGCCAGACTCTCCAAACTTCCGAATACTGCCCCAGTGCCTGTAGAGGTTAATAAATGTCAAATTTTTTATTGGTTTTCCTGTATCTGTACATGAGCCCTTAAAACACAGTCCATTGTACAAAATAATTAATTCCCAAGTGAGGGATATCACACAGAGATTAACCTCCAGCATTCATAAACTTGTTTAGTACAGGAGGGCACATTTAGTCATGACAGCCACATATTTTTTATACATAGGACAGGAGTTTACAGGTTTTTGTTCCAGGCCTTCACTAACACCTTATTAAACTAAATGTGGTCTAAATTGAAGTCTTGCAAACAGTGCAATACACTGGGACAAAAAAAATCACATCTGTATTTTAGAATGAGCTTAATAAATGACAATGTCCTGACATATCTGCATCATAAACAATAACATGGGTGAATCTTTTTATATTTAACATTAAGATGTTGCACACTCCTTAATAAAATCCTGGGATATGGTGATTATCCTGGTGGCTGGGAGGTTCCCAACAAGTTCTTTACATCTGCAGGGTGTCATGGTGAGATGTCTTTATTAATGTGCAATCGTTTTGTTAACAGTTTTGTAGATTTTTAGGTTTGGTCCATTGTTAACAGTAAGAGTAGAATAACAGCCACTAATTTTAACTAGTACCACCAAACCCAATGGTACAACATAATAGGGGAAGGGAAAGTGACAAGAGAAAGTTAGCTAACATAAGCTAAACAGACATCAACAGAATGCACAAATAACTTGGCTGGCTGGCAAGCCTAGATTGAACATTTCCTAAAATGTTCATCAGATGTTGTTAACATTTTAAACATGTCTTACCTACAAACGAATTAGGCATGACTGTTTTCTCCTGCCAAGGCAATGCAATGGGGCGAAACACAAGCTAGCAAGTTTAGCTTGCTTGCAAGTTTAAAAACTTCACAATTGAAACATTGCTAAATCTACGATAAGGCCTAGTTAGCTTAGTTGTTCATCTCTAAACAGCTGATAAGTAGGACAAGATCACCTTTCTAACAATAGCTAGCTATCGCGTCCGACTTGGCAACAGGCTGATAAACAACAGTTACTCAACATTTTAATTTAAAATTCATATGAAAGTAATACGTATGTTGAACATTTGAACATAATTTGTTTAACAAATTAATGTTATACTCACAGTTATTGCTTATTCTTCTGGATAGCCTCTCCAGGGAAGGATACATTGGATGCTTCCTTCAAAACCGCCCGAATGAAGGCGCGTTAGAAGGCACGATTTTAAGGTACCTTGGGCTTAATACATGCCAATTTTGACATCCTGCCTAGAAATGCTGCCTTTCCTTATCGATTGGGATACAGTCTTAAATGATTCATCAGAAACAACAGTTCCTTGGGCTGTATTATCTCTCGCTGCAGATAAAATGTTTTGATAGACTAGAATGGTCATATCTCTGGTTTGTTTTGGAACATATGGGAATTGGTTTTAATTTCATTAATATGATTAAAATGCTATATGCCAATCCCTCAGCCATAATTATAACAGGTAATATCTGCTCTGCTCTGTTCAGAATCACTAGAAGCAGCAGACAAGGCGATCCAACTTCACCTTTGCTATTCTTATTACCTATGGAACCCAAGGCCCAGCAAATTCATCAATCGAAAGAAATAACACAAATTTCTCTCAAATCTACTGATCAATTTATCTCATTATACGCAGATGACATTTTACTACAGTATATCTAGACAACGTATGTCAATCGATCCCTAACGCACTGAAGATCACATCAATTCAGCTTAATCTGAAGCTATAAAATGAATCTAACCAAATGAGCTCTACTGCCTCCCAAGTCCTCGATGGGGGATGGAATCCCAACCATTTTCCATTTAAAATATTTGAGAGTAGATATATTTCCTTCCTTAGATAAAACCATGGGTGTCTCCTACTGGCCTGGAAGAGGTGGTCTTCACTGATATATCCCTTAAGCAATGCAAACTATGCTTTAGTGCTATTATTGCTCACACAATCTCTATTTGGTACAAAATTGAAAGACAACATAACTGTGAATCAAAAGGGCATGCCCATACTCCAATATTTCACAATAATGCTTTGAGATCTGGAGGGTGGCTTTTTGCACCCCCCCAATGGACCAAATGTGGAATCTGCACTCTTGCCGATATCATGGACAGTAATGGTTTGAGAATATTCCAAGTTCTGTAAGATACAGACACATTACCAGGCAACCCCATTTTTCTATATTTACAACTTAGGTCAGCTATGCTGGCCTCTGGAGTCCCTTGGGGAACTCAACTACTGAACCATCCAATGATAGGGTTTATAAATAAATTATCTGGACTCCCGAAAGGACTGATCTCTATAATACAATATATATATATACAAAAGTATGTGTACACCCCTTCAAATTAGTGGATTCGGCTATTTCAGCCAGACCCATTGCTGACAGGTGTATAAAATCTAGCACACAGCCATGCAATCTCCATAGAAAAAATATTGACAATAGAATGGCCTTACTGAAGATCTCAGTGACGTGGCATCGTCATAGGACACCACCATTACGACAAGTCAGTTAGTCAAATTTCTGAGAACTGCCCCGGTCAACTGCAAGTGCTGTTAGAAGTCGAAATATCTATGAGCAACAACAGCTCAGCCGCAATGTGGTAGGCCACACAAGCTCACAGAACGGTACGCCATGTGCTGCAGCGCATAGCGCGGAAAAAAGAGTGCTGAATCGCGTAGCGCGTAAAAATTGTCTGTCCTCGGTTGCAACAATCACTACTGAGTTCCAAACTGTCTCTGGAAGAAATGTCATCAAAATAACTTTCCGTTAGGAGCTTCATGAAATGGGTTTCCGGGAGGGAGGATGCGGGCGGGCGGATGGGGACTGAGGGGAGAATGGGTTAGGAATATTTTTGTATGCAATTCTTTGATTGTTTTTTTTGTACCTGTAACCCCCCACCCCCCACCCCCTCAAAAAAAAGAAGATAAACAAAAAAAGTTGTTCACACAAAACAGTAAAGCATCAGTCTGTGACTGTGTCTGTGTCTGTGTCTGTGTCTGTGTCTGTGTCTGTGTCTGTGTATTTGACTGCGACTGCGTCCGTGTCCGTGACTGTGACTGTGTGACTGTGTGACTGTGTCTGTGTGACTGTGACTGCTTTGATGTGTGATTTCCCCTGTGAAGTCAAGGTGAGGGGCAGAACTGTTGTTTGTCCAGAAGCGTGTGTGTTGGTTTTTGTGTGTGTGTTTATGTTTGTGTTTGTGTGTGAGTGTGTCAGGCCTCTCACTTTTCAAGAAGCCCCTCCAGTGACACTCATCTGTCTCTCTTATCAGCAGAAGGTTCAAGCAGGCAGGCTGATACTAACCAACGGACAGCACAGTTAAACAGTAGTAGGGTGAGTGGAAATAGGTACTTCCTGTATAGTATGGGTTGGTATAGTATAGTACAGTTGTAGAAAAGGCCCATGGAGTTGGTGGAAGAATCCTTTAATTCATGGCCAGCTGGGCCAGGGGCGCTTTAATTAGGTCAGGTGGAAATGTCCGACAGATCTCAACTCATTAAAAGGAGGAAATCGCCATCGCCCGAACTCGCTGCTTTCTCTTCCTCAACTCCATCTAATCCAGATGTTCTGTGCGTCCATGAATCCACCGAATCTGTTACCTTTTCATCTGTTACCTTTTCATCTGAACTATCTGTTGCGATCGGGAGAGCGGGCCATCAGTTATTGTTCATAGTTATTACCGCGGAGTGCGACTTGGAGCGCACGCTTCAAACCTATTGTGTAATGTAAATGGCCAATCATCACGGTCCTACAGATCATCACAGGCCAATCATGCCATCGATATATGGTTAATATGTAATGAAATTACATGTACATATGAAGACAAACTTGAAATGGTGAAATATGAAACATAATTGTTTGCTGAACTGATCAATTCTGATATCAAACTGATGGGGATTAAAGATGAATAACCAATCACTGATTGAATTATTTCTATTATTATTCTCATGATTATGATGAATAGTTACGAGCCTAGATGACTCAAGGATGATTCCTATTGACTTCTATTTGAATTGAATTGCTGAATTAACTAATTATGTTAATGTTGCAGTCAGAATTTCATGATATCTCATTAGCTTGTAGGGGGCTCCATCGAGGCCCAGCGGTTCTAGTGATACATCTGCTGAGGCCTCTAAATCCCCCCTCTGTTCCAAAACCCTGTGGAGTCAGAGAGCCTTCAGAGAATCAAATGCCATTCATTATAGGTGAATGGCATTTGCGGACCATGATGTCCTGCTCCCAGACAAACTAAACAACTTCTTTGCTCGCTTTGAGGACAATACAGTGCCACCGACACGGCCTGCTACCAAAACCTGCGGGCTCTCCTTCACCGCAGCCAATGTGAGAAAAACATTTAAATGTGTTAACCCTCGCAAGGCTGCTGGCCCAGATGGCATCCCTGGCCGTGTCCTCAGATCATGCGCAGACCAGCTGGCAGGTGTGTTTACGGACATATTCAATCAGTCTCTATCCCAGTCTGCTGTTCCCACATGCTTCAAGAGGGCCACCATTGTTCCTGTTCCCAAGAAAGCTAAGGTAACTGAGCTAAATGACTATCGCCCCGTAGCACTCACTTCCGTCATCATGAAGTGCTTTGAGAGATTAGTCAAGGATCATATCACCTCCATCCTGCCAGACACCCTGGACCCACTCCAATTTGCTTACCGTCCCAATAGGTCCACAGACGACTCAATCGCAATCACACTGCATACTGCCCTAACCCATCTGGACAAGAGGAATACTTATGTAAGAATGCTGTTCATCGACTACAGCTCAGCATTTAACACCATAGTTCCCTCCAAGCTCGTCATTAAGCTCGAGACCCTAGGTCTCGACCCAGCCCTGTGCAACTGGGTCCTGGACTTCCTGACGGGCGGCCCCAGGTGGTGAGGGTAGGAAACAACATNCCTCGGCGTACACATCACGGACAAACTTAATTGGTCCACCCACACAGACAGCGTGGTGCAGAAGGCGCAACAGCGCCTCTTCAACCTCAGGAGGCTGAAGAAATTCACTCACAAACTTCTACAGATGCACAATCGAGAGCATCCTGTCGGGCTGTATCACCGCCTGGTACGGCAACTGCTCCGCCCACAACCGTAAGGCTCTCCAGAGGGTAGTGAGGACTGCACAACGCATCACCGGGGGTAAACTACCTGCCCTTCAGGACACCTACACCACCCGATGTCACAGGAAGGCCAAAAAGATCATCAAGGACAACAACCACCCGAGCCACTGCCTGTTCACCCCGCTATCATCCAGAAGGCGAGGTTAGTACAGGTGCATCAAAGCTGGGACCGAGAGACTGAAAAACAGCATCTACCTCAAGGCCATCTACCTCAAGGCCATCTGTTAAACAGCCATCACTAACATTGAGTGGCTGCTGCCAACATACTGACTTAAATCTCTAGCCACTTAAAACATAGGAATTAGATGTAACAAATGTATCACTAGCCACTTTAAACAATTTTGTATATAATGTTTACATATCCGACATACTCATATCAAATGTATACACTGTACTCTAAACCATCTACTGAATCTTGCCTATGCCTGTCAGCCATCGATCCAAATCTCTAGCCACTTTAATAATTATAATTGGATGAAATAAATGTATCACTAGCCACTTTAAACAATGGCATTTACATAGTGTTTATGTATCCTACATTACTCATCTCATATGCATATACTGTACTCCATACCATCTACTGCATCTTGCCTATGCCGGTCAGCCATCGCTCATCCATATATTTATATGTACATACTCGTATTCATTCCTTTACTCTTGTGTGTATAAGGTAGTTGTTGTGAATTTGTTAGATTACTTGTTAGATACTACTGCATGGTCGGAACTAGAAGCACAAGCATTTCGCTACACTCGCATTAACATCTGCTAACCATGTGTATGTGACAAATAAAATTTGATTTGATTTGAATACTAGAGGTAGAAGTTGCCCTTTAACATAGATCAAGGATCAGATTACCCTTCAACCTTTCTAACGTTAACCATAAGGGGGATGTAATAACACCTGGTCCTGGATCAGTGGTTAGGGCAACTTCTACCTGTTCCAAGAATAGTACTGTCATAGTTTATTAGGAGTAGCAACACTCCATAGAACAGCAGGTTGGTCATTTTAACGCTGTCATTGTGACGTTGTACATTTCCTGTCAGTGGGTTTCATAACGTGGTGGGTCATTATTTTACAGGTTTGTAAGGTGATTGAGAGAGAAAATGAATTGATTAGAGGGAACTGTACGTGGACTCTGGGGCACAGACACAAACACAGACGCATGTACGGATGCACAAACACATTAATGCATACCCACAAACACTCTTAATGAAAACCCACCAACACTCATAATGAATGCCCACCAACGCTCATAATGAATACCCACCAATGCTCATAATGAATACCCAGCAACGCTCATAATGAATACCCACCAACGCTCATGAGGAATACCCACCAACGCTTATAAGGAATACCCACCAACGCTCATAATGAATACCCACCAACGCTTATAAGGAACACCCACCAACGCTCATAATGAATACCCACCAACACTCATGAGGAATACCCACCAACGCTCATAATGAATACCCACCAACACTCATGACGAACACCCACCAACGCTTATAAGGAACACCCACCAATACTTATAAGGAACACCCACCAACGCTCATAATGAATACCCACCAATGCTCATAATGAATACCCAGCAACGCTCATAATGAATACCCACCAACACTCATGAGGAATACCCACCAACACTTATAAGGAATACCCACCAACAGTCATGACGAACACCCACCAACGCTCATCATGAATACCCACCAACGCTCATGAGGAATACCCACCAACGCTCATAATGAATACCCAACAACACTCATGAGTACATTCCTACAAAGGTAGAGTATGTGATGATATTTGTGTGTGTTGGTTAATTGGACAGAGTTGTTGTCGTGGTGATAAAAACAGACCTTGCATGTTACTGTGCTCTCAGAATAACCAGGAGGGTGTAACAGCACAAGACTAAAAGACCACTAGAGCAGACTGTTCACGGTCAGATATCTCATATAAGGCACTGACTCATCCATCTGTCTTGTAATACTATGGTAGCTACTGGCGTCTGGTTATTTTCAGACTGGTTATTCCCAAACCATATCCCAATCTGAACCTGAGCCTGGCTTAACCCTGATAGAACAACTACCTAGCTGAACCCATGGCTTCAGGCCCTTTTTAGAATATTGGGATAGGATATGTCCCTGTGAGCTCAGTTTGCCGGCCATATTGGAGTTCCTTACCTGAAAGTTAAGGTTAGGGTTGGGGTAGGTGTATATCTACCTGAAGGTTAAGGTTAGGGTTGGGGTAGGTGTATATCTACCTGAAGGTTAAGGTTAGGGTTGGGGTAGGTGTATATCTACCTGAAAGTCAAGGTTAGGGTTGGGGTTGTGGTAGGTGAATATTTACCTGGATGTCAAGGTTAGGGTTGGGGTAGCTGTAAATTTAACTGGAAGTCAGGGTTAGGTTTGGGGAAGATGCATATTTACCTGGAAGTCAGGGTTAGGGTTAGGGTTAGGGTTGTGGTAGGTGTATATTTACCTGGAAGTCAGGGTTAGGGTTGGGGTTAGGGTTGTGGTAGGTGTATATTTACCTGGAAGTCAGGGTTAGGGTTGGGGTAAGGTAGCCAGGCGGAGCGAGAGTTCTCCTGGTACTTGAAGGGGCCGCTGAACACCTGGGTGATGGCACTGAGGTTGAAGGCACACACCGCAGACGCTGCTATACTGTTCCTGTAGGGGGAGGAGACGGAGAGAGATATATTTATATGTATCTACAGCACCAGTCAAACGTTTGGACACACCTACTCATTCAAGGGTTTTGCTTTATTTTGACTATTTTCTACATTGTAGAATAATAGTGGAGGCATCAACGCTATGAAATAACACATATGGATTCATCCAGCTTCATGAGGTAGTCACCTGAAATGCATTTCAATTAACAGGTGTGCTTTCTCAAAAGTTAACTTGTGAAATGTATTTCCTTCTTAATGCGTTTGAACCAATCAGTTGTGTTGTGACAAGGTAGGTTTGGTATACAGAAGATGGTATTTTACCAAATAGGGCTAAATCCATATTATGGCAAGAACAGCTCAAATAAGCAAAGAGAAACGACGATCTAGGTCAGTCAATCCGAAAATTCCAATAACTTTTACCAACAAGAACCAATAAGAAGAAGAGACTTAGGCCAAGAAACACGAGCAACGGACATTAGTCCTTTGGTCTGATGAGTCCAAATGTGAGATTTTTGGTTCCAACTGCCGTGTCTTTGTGAGACGCAGTCGGTGAACAAACAATCTCCGCATGTGTGGTTCCCACCATGAAGCATGGAGGAGGAGGTGTGATGGTGTGGGGGTGCGTTGCAATCACCCGACCTCAACCCAATTGAGATGGTTTGGGATGAGTTGGACTGCAGAGTGAAGGAAAAGCAGCCAACAAGTGCTCAGCATATGTGGGAACTCCTTCAAGACTGTTGGAAAAGCATGCCAGGTGAAGCTGTTTGAGAGAATGCCAAGAGTGTGCAAAGCTGTCATCAAGGCAAAGGGTGGCTACTTTGAAGAATCTAAAATCTAAAATATATTTTAATTTGTTTAACACTTTTTTGTTTACTACATGATTCCATATGTGCAATTTCATAGTTTTGATGTCTTCACCATTATACTACACTGTAGAAAATAGTACAAATAAAGAAAAACCCTTGAATGAATAGGTGTGTCCAAACTTTTGACTGGTACTGTCTATAGTATAGAGAGAGAGAGATAGATTCAGAAGCCAACTAAGCAGACAATGCTAGCTGACTGGTGTATACCTCCGTATCTGTCCCTACCAGATCGTGTCTGTGGACTCAGATCCCACTGTGAGTGATGGATGGTCTAATGTGACTATAAATTTAACACCAGGCATCAATTAAGAGGTTCTGCCTTTCTGGCTAAGTGTACAGATCGGGCCTGATGGAAAGCTTTGACTTTTCAAACTGTCACTTTAACAAGAGCATGTCTTCTCTAAGATATTATAAAATAACATGAGAGAAACTAGTCTGAAGTCAAACTGTCACTTTAACAAGAGCATGTCTTCTCTAAGATATTATAAAATAACATGAGAGAAACTAGTCTGAAGTCAAACTGTCACTTTAACAAGAGCATGTCTTCTCTAAGATATTATAAAATAACATGAGAGAAACTAGTCTGAAGTCAAACTGTCAAACTAAATGTGAGTGAATGATGATAGTATAATATGACTGTTCATTATCAGGTGTACCTGAATGATACTTCATGGTTTTGGCCACTTCAAGGTTTATTGACCATAATACGAATAGCCATGAAGGAACCTCTAGTCAGAGTACACAGTGGAGTCTGGTGGGATGAGCTATAAGAGGACTGGCTCATTGTAATGTCTGGAATGGAATAAATGGAACTGCATCAAAAATGTGGTTTCCATATGTTTGATGTGTTTGATACTGTTCCATTTATTCCATTGCAGCCATTACAATGAGCCCGTCCTCCTATAGCTCCTCCCACCAGCCGCCTGTGGAGTCTACCCTCTGGCTGGTATATCTGACCATAGCCTTGTCCTGCCCATTGTGGCTATGTAGGTCTGCACAGGGCCATGTTACAAAGGTTAAAGTGAGTATCTGTGTGTGTGTCTGTGTGTGTGTCTGTGTGTGCGCGTGTGTATGTGTGAGTCTGTGTGTCTCTCTGTGTCTCTGTGTGTGTCTTTGTGTGTGTCTCCGTGTGTGTCTCTGTGTCTCTGTCTCTGTGTGTGTCTCTGTGTGTCTCTGTGTGTGGCTCTGTGTGTGGCTCTGTGTTTCTCTGTGTGTGTCTCTGTGTGTGTCTCTGTGTCTCTGTGTGTCTCTGTGTGTGTATGTGTGCGTCTCTGTGTGTGGCTCTGTGTGTGGCTCTGTGTGTGTCTCTGTGTGTGTCTCTGTGTGTGTCTGTGTGTGTGTCTGTGTGTGTCTGTGTGTGTCTGTGTTTCTCTGTGTTTCTCTGAGTATTTCTCTGCATGTTTCTGCATGTGTCTCTGTGTCTCTGTATGTCTCTGTCTCTGTGTATCTCTGTATGTCTCTCTGTGTGTTTCTGTATGTCACTGTGTGTCTCTCTGTGTCTCTGTTTCTGTGTGTGTGTCTCCGTGTGTGTCTCTGTGTGTGTCTCTGTGTGTCTTTGTGTGTGTCTCTCTGTGTGTCTCTCTGTGTTTCTCTGTGTTTCTCTGTGTTTCTGAGTGTGTCTCTGAATGTATCACTCAGTGTCTCTGTGTATCTCTCTGTCTCTGTGTATCTCTGCATGTCTCTCTGTGTGTCTCTGCGTTTCTCTGCGTGTCTCTGTGTGTCTCTGTGTGTCTCTGTGTGTCTCTGTGTGTCTCTGTTTCTGTGGGTCTCGGTGTGCCTCTGTATGTCTCCGTGTGTCTCTGTTTCTGTGTGTCTCTGTGTGTCTCTGCGTGTCTAGAATGTATTTCTTACACGTTAGTAGTGAAGATCCCATAGAGCAGGTCTAACTCTGGCAGGTAGAACGTCCCCTGTAGTTCATTATAGTTGAACGGTATCTCCCCCGGTCGAGAGCAGTTCAACCGTGCCTTCATGAACGTGGTCCAGGTGTCCTCCAATAGGAAGCGTCCTCCAATGTCGTTCTTACAGACCCGGGCAGCGCGTGAGAACACGGTCCGACCGCAGTCGTGTTCCAAAGCGTTTTCCCGAAAGAAGAAGTAGGTGAAGTTCCCGATGTCGTAGGAGGAGACAAAGTTAGGCTCTGTTGAAGGAGGAGACAAAGTTAGGCTCTGTTGAAGGAGTAGACAAATTTAGGCTCTGCTGAAGGAGGAGATACATTTAGGCTCTGTTGAAGTAGGAGACAAGGCAAGAGAGAAAACAGAGGAGTTTGTGAGATATGGAGAGAAAGAGAGGCAGAGATCCAAAGAGAGAGAGGGAGAGGGAGAGAGAGAGAGGGAGAGAGAGGGAGAGAGAGGGAGAGAGAGGGAGAGGGAGAGAAAATACTTGAACCCATTGCCCTTTATGGTTGTGAGGTCTGGGGTCCGCTCACCAACCAAGAATTCACAAAATGGCCCATAAACCCAAATTCAGACTCTGCATACAGAATTCTGCAAAAATATCCTCTGTGTACAACGTAAAACACCAAATAATGCATGCAGAGCTGAATTAGGCCGATACCCGCTAATTACCAAAATCCAGAAAAGAGCTGTTAAATTCCACAACCACCTAACAGGAAGCGATTCCCAAACCTTCCATAACAAAGCCATCACCTACAGAGAGATGTGCCTGGACGAGAGTCCCCTAAGCAAGCTGGTCCTGGGGCTCTGTTCACAAACACAAACAGACCCCACAGAGCCCCAGGACAGCAACAAAATTAGACCGAACTAAATCATGATAAAACAAAAAAGATAATAACTTGACAATTTGGAATTAATTTACAAACAAAACAGAGCAAACTGGAATGCTATTTGGCGCTAACCAGAGAATAAATAGTGGCAGAATACCTGACCACTGTGACTGACCCAAACTTAAGGAAAGCTTTGACTATGTACAGACTCAGTGAGCATAGCTTTGCTTTCGAGAAAGGCCACTGTAGGCAGACCTGGCTCTCAAGAGAAGACAGGCTATGTGCACACTGCCCACAAAATGAGGTGGAAACTGAGCTGCACTTCCTAACCTCCTGCCAAATGTATGACCATATTAGAGTCACATATTTCCCTCAGATTACACAGACCCACAAATAATTAGAAAACAAACCCAATTTTGATAAACTCCCATATCTACTGGGTGAAATACCACAGTGTGCCATCACAGCAGCAAGATGTGTGACCTGTTGCCACAAGAAAAGGGAAACCAGTGAAGAACAAACACCATTGTAAATACAACCCATATTTATGTTTATTTATTTAGGGGTCCATAGGATCTTGATGTAGAGCTGTGAGGTAAAGGTGATTAGGGTAAATAAATGATGGCATTCTTATTAATGACTTTGTGTTCCAATAGTAAAACCTATTATTCATCCAGGGAAGCCTACAGATTCGGATGAGGAATGACCAAAGCAGTGGTGTGGTGTAGTAGTTGTCACCCCATCTAAATCTGCTGACCTCCCACATCCACTCATTGCTGGGGTGTTCATTTTTATGTATGACATTATTGAACCTTAACCACATGCTATATCCTCCTTGACAGTGATTTAATCCACTTTTAAATTAAACATAGATATAGATATATATTTTTTGCTCTACGAAACGCTCTTCTCCGCAGCTTTGCACAGCATCACAGGAGAAGAGAGAGAGAAAAATCAATTTGACATAAAATGAGTTACTGAACCTTTTCTCAAAGGTTGCTGCAACACTTATACATGTGGTGCCTTTATATATATTTATATTTATCTGGTTTAATGCGAATCAGATCAAATCCCTGGCTGACAAGAGATTGACCTGCTCTTTTAGAGTGAGAGAATGACTGAAGCAGCGTATTCAATTAGCAGCCTTGTTCCAGGGGGGTTGTGCTTTTCAACTGGAACCCACTGCGCTCTTCAGACCGACACGCTGATTCCAATGTTTCACTACCAGATGTAAATGGCACTTTGATGTCCTTCAACAAGGAAAGAGAGAAACACGTCAAGAAAGAATGAGAAAGCTTTTGTGACATAATTATTTTTTGAAAATAAGTTAAAGACTTTGATCCCCGTTGTCTTGAAAGAAATGGAAACTAAAAAGCGTGTTGATGGTTTTTGTCATCAGTAAACTCTGTGTGACAGTGACAGACGTCCATATCATTGAAATGTTGAGACCTCCGGTATAAACACCACAAGTTTACCTCCTTCAACCCCTATTCTACATCTCTATACTACTACTGCGTATCCCCCTACCCTTTACCTCCTTCCAGTTCCTAGCCTACCATTCAGCCATTTGGAGTTGTCCTATGCATCGTAAAATTGGTGGCACCCCACTATTTCCTGCTCTCTTTCCTCTACCCAGTACCCCGGCCTACCATTCAGCCATTTGGAGTTGTACTGTGCGGTGCGTAGAGGCGGCAGCCCCCCCAGACTGCGGTAGATAGCTGGGTCTCTGCCAGAGAAGTCCATGGCTGTGGCAGCATACAGATCTCCACTGGAGGTGATCAGGGCTGTGGAGTTATGGAGAGGGTTGTAGGGACAACGGGCCATCCCACTGATCTGGTCATGGATCTCTGTCAGGTTGGTCAGCTAGATGAGATGAGAGGGGGAGGAGGGAGAGGGGGAGGAGGGAGAGGACGGGAGAGAGGGACAGAGGTTGATGAGATGGGGGGGGGGTGGAGGAGAGAGGGGGACAGAGGTGGAGCAGATGAGGGGGGGGAGGGTCTCCATTACTGTGAGTTGCAGCAGAACGATCACACAATGAGACAAGGCTAAACATTGAGCACTTGGGATGTTGCTTGGTTACCACAGAACGAGGGAGATATTTGGGAGTTTGACTTGAATAGCTGATCATGATAATACAAGTTCAAGGCAAAGCAATGTGAGAGTGCAGAGTGCTTGTGCTTATAAGGATCTCATTCTTGTCATGACTATCATCCACTCCATTCATGCTAATGCTAATCATTGCTTCCACCACGCACACAGTCAATACATACATATACACACGCACCTCTTGTTTTGTACATTATCAGCCCACCATGCCCAAAAGGTAATTGACATTTGTACAGACATCAGATTAGTAAGAAGGATATGGAATCCCATAAACAATAATGCCTGTGAAACTGCTTTTCTCCTCTAGGAAAAAACCTGTCACTTATCGTTATTGTAGGACCATCTTACAGTACCCTAGCTCAAATCCTACCTTTAGCGATCAGGTTTGGATACAAAACCAACCCCTGGAGAATCAGCCAAGGTAAAACAAAGGCAACCTACAGTCTACCTACACAGTTCCTTTACCCTATCTTAAACCACACACTAAGACTATGGCCTTTTCTAATTTGGGAAAAAGTCTGTCCTCCGTCCTCTCTCCTCATTCCTCTCTCCTCCAATCCTTCTCTCCTCCAATCCTTCTCTCCTCCAATCCTTCTCTCCTCCAATCCTTCTCTCCTCCAATCCTCTCTCCTCCGTCCTCTCTCTTTTGTGACCTGGAAACCAATAACTAGTCGAGGAGAGTGTCAATTTGTTAGTAGGTGAACGGAAGTGTCACATCCTGGCCTGGGATAGCCTGTTAACTTGTCATTTTGTGTTTTGGTCAGGACGTGATCAGGGGGGGGTTTTGTTCTGATTTATTTTCTATGTTTGGTTTGTTGATGGTTCCCAATTAGAGGCAGCTGAGTGTCGTTACCTCTAATTGGGGACCATATATATGTTTGTTCTTTCCCCCACTTGCGGTGTGCGTCATTGTTTGTGAGTAGGTGCTGTTGTCGGTACACACTGCTTTATGGCAGATCTTTGTTCATCGTTCTCTGTATTTTGTAAGTTTTATTAATTAAAAGATGAGGAACTACACCCGCACTGCACTTTGGTCCGCTCATTAACAAGATCCTGACAGGAAGAGTGTCCTCCCCTCCTCGTTAGCCACTTTTCATCAGGATAGTGTATCCTAACTGAGTCCTTCATCAGGATAGTGTATCCTACCTGAGTCCTTCATCAGGATAGTGTATCCTACCTGAGTCCTTCATCAGGATAGTGTATCCTACCTGAGTCCTTCATCAGGATAGTGTATCCTACCTGAGTCCTTCATCAGGATAGTGTATCTTACCTGAGTCCATTGCGGAAGAGTTTAGAATCTGCCACACCCCCTTTGAAGCAGTTGTTGTTTTCGCAGAGGAGAAAAGAATGTAAACAACTAGCTACATTTGTTTTTAGATTTATTTTGGGATTTCCTCCCCTGTAAAGGTAATTTGCCTGATGAGGAGCGAGTGGAGAAGGAGAGTCTCATTTCCGTCCACTTTCCATCTCCACGTTTACCTTTGACATTTTTCAAAAAAGGAGGTGACAGAGGACGGAGGAGAGAGGACGCAGGATAGAGGACGCAGGAGTTGAACGAATCTATTTGAGAAAACGCCGAACAACACAACATCTGGCACAGGACCAATTCTAAGAATAAATTTCCACCTTCACCATAGCACCATATTTCCTAGAGGTTCATGCACTTGTAATTTCCCCTAGTAGTGTTGGTTCATTATAATTACTTGTTATTCCTCCTAGTAGTGTTGGTTCATTATAATGACTTGTTATTCCTCCTAGTGTGGTTGGGTCATTATAATGACTTGTTATTCCTCCTAGTAG
>QNTS01011340.1:3852-14954 GCA_003317085.1 Hucho hucho
GAAACGTTGCAGTATTTAGTTTTTTTACATTACATTATTAGTGTTATTGCATACAGCCAGGAAGAACTATTGGAAATCAGAGCGTCGGTAACTCACCAGCACTACCATTATTACGACCAGGAATACGACTTTCCCGAAGCGGATCCTTTGTTCGCACCACCCAAGGTATTTGAACTGATTCCAGAGGCCGACCCAAAACAACGCTGGCGGAGGAGAGGTACTTGGAGTGGTCTTCTAGTCCGACTTAGGAACCTCGCACACCACCCACCGCTTCCTAGTATATTACTCGTTAATGTTCAGTCTCTGGATAATAAAGTTGATGAGCTCAGGGTGAGGGTTTCTTTCCAGAGAGACATCAGGGATTGTAACATACTCTGTTTCACGGAAACATGGCTCTCTCGGGATATAATGTCTGAGTCCGTACAGCCAGTTGGGTTCTCAGTTCATCGCGCAGACAGGAATAAATATCTCTCCGGAAGAAGAAGAGCGGGGGTGTATGTTTCATGATTAAAGACGCATGGCGTAATTGTGATAACGTACAGGAACTCAAGTCCTTTTGTTCACCCAACCTAGAATACCTCACAATCAAATGCCGACCGTATTATCTCCCAAGAAAATGTTCTTCGGTTATAGTCACGGCCGTGTCTATCCCCCCTCAAGCCGATACCACGATGGCCCTCAAAGTACTTCACTGGACTTTATGCAAACTGGAAACCACATATCCTGAGGCCGCATTTATTGTAGCGGGGGATTTTAACAAAGCAAATTTGAGGAAAACGCTGCTGAAATTCTATCAACACATTGACTGTAGAACTTGTGCTGCTAAAACACTCGACCACTGCTACGCCAACTTCCAGGATGCCTACAAGGCCCTCCCCCGCCCTCCCTTCAGCAAATCTGATCACGACTCCATTTTGCTCCTACCTTCCTATAGGCAGAAACTCAAACAGGAAGTACCCGTGCTATTCATCGCTGGTCTGACCAATCAGAATCCACGCTTCAAGATTGTTTTGAACACGCGGACTGGGATATGTTCCGGGTAGCTTCCGAGAATAATATAGATGAATATACTGATACGATGACTGAGTTTATCAGGAAGTGTATAGGAGATGTTGTACCCACTGTGACTATTAAAACCTACCCTAACCAGAAACCATGGATAGATGGCGGCATTCGCGCAAAACTGAAAGCTCGAACCACTGCATTTAACCATGGCAACATGACTGGGAATATGGCAGAATACAAACAGTGTAGTTATTCCCTCCGCAAGTCAATCAAACAGGCAAAATGTCAGTATAGGGACAAAGTGGAGTCGCAATTCAACGGCTCAGACACATGACGTATGTGACAGGGTCTACAGACAATCACGGATTACAAAAGGAAAACCAGCCACGTCGCCGACACCAACGTCTTGCTTCTGGATAAGCTAAACACCTTCTGTGTGTTCTCTTTTCGACTCTGTCTGCATATTTGCAATCAAATGCCAGAATTTTCTCCATAGCTATCATACTCTAATTCCACTGATTTCAAATCTCGGTCCTCCAGAAAGTAGAGAGCAACACTTATGCAGTTCTACTACGTGATATCTTTAAAACAAAAGGCACGTTATAAAGGATTACCTACACATACTGACCAGCTCATGTTATAGACAGAAGCATGCTACATGGCAGACCAATCCGAACTCATCTCTCGGCATGTCCAGCCCACTCATTATCTCAGACAATCATGGTTAGCAGGAAGGTTGCTGACTTTTTCCGTGGCTTAACCAACTAGGCTCATAATTTAACAATTTTATTTATATAGACGGCATACAAGTTTTTTATTAAGGCACATACAAGTTCACATGTCCCAGTAGGCATTTCTGCCAAAAAAAGCATGTAGATGTTTTTTAAAGTTTATGTTCAAATGGCTCTGCTGTGAATTAAACATTTTTATTTAACCTTTATTTAACTAGGCAAGTCAGTTAAGAACAAATTCTTATTTACAATGACAGCCTACCAAAATGCAAAAGGCCTCCTGCGGAGAGGAGGGCTGGAATTAAAAATAATTGTTTTTATAAAATAGAAATATAGGACAAAACACACATCACGACAAGAGAGACAACACTACATAAAGAGAGGCCTAAGATGACAACAACATGGCAGCAACACATGACAACACAGCATGGTAGCAACACAACATGACAACAACATGGTAGCAACACAACATGGTAGCAGCACAAAATATGATACACACATTGTTGGGTTCAGACAACAGCACAAAGGGCAAGAAGGTAGAGACAACAATACATCACACAAAGCAGCCACAACTGTCAGTGTCCATGATTGAGTCTTTGAATGAAGAGATTGAGATAAAACTGTCTAGTTTGAAAGTTTGTTGCAGCTTGTTCCATTCGCTAGCTGCAGCGAACTGAAAAGAGGAGCGACCCAGGGATGTGTGTGCTTCGGGGACCTTTAACAGAATGTGACTGGCAGAATGGGTGTTGTATGTGGAGGATGAAGCCTGCAGTAGGTATCTCAGATAGGGGGGAGTGAGGCCTAAGAGGGTTTTTATAAATAAGCATCAACCAGTGGGTCTTGCGACGGGTATACAGAGATGACCAGTTTACAGAGGAGTATAGAGTGCAGTGATGTGTCCTATAAGGAGCATTGGTGGAAAATCTGATGGCCGAATGGTAAAGAACATCTAGCCGCTCCAGAGCACCCTTACCTGCCGATCTATAAATTACGTCTCCGTAGTCTAGCATGGGTAGGATGGTCATCTGAATCAGGGTTAGTTTGGCAGCTGGGGTGAAAGAGGAGCGATTACGATAGAGGAAACCAAGTCTAGATTTAGTGACACGCGACATACGCATAGCTTCCTAAAACCAGTCACATTTTTGTAAATATATTGAAAATTAAATACAGAAATACCTCATTTACATAAGTGTTCACACCCCTGAGTCAATACATTGTAGAAGCACCGTTGGCAGCGATTACAGCTGTGAGATTTTCTTGGTAAGTGTCAAAGAGTTTTCCACACCTGGATTGTGCAACATTTGCCCATTATTCTTAACAAAATTCTTCAAACTCTGTCCAATTTATTGTTGGTCATTGCTAGACAGCCATTTTCAGGTTTTGCCATAGATTTAAGTCAAAACTGTAAGTCGGCCACTAAGGACAACTTACTGTCTTCATGGTAAGAAACTCCAGTGTATATTTGGCCTTGTGTTTTAGGTTATTGTCCTGCTGAAAGGTGAATTCATCTCCCAGTGTCCGGTGAAAAGCAGACTGAACCAGGTTTTCCTCTAGAATTTAGCCTGTGCTTAGCTCCATTCATTTTCATTTTTTAACCCACTACTCTTGAAAATATGGAGAGCGGTAGTCAGTAATGTGTTGTATTGGATTTTCCCCTAACATAACACTTTGTATTCAGGACATAAAGTTATTTTGCAGCATTTCTTAGCTCCTTGTTGCAAAGGATGCATGTTTTGTAATATTTGTATTCTGTTCAGGCTTCCTTATTTTCACTCTGTCGTTTAGATTAGTATTGTGGAGTAACTACAATGTTGTTGGCATCACGTTTTCTTAGTGACGCGGAATTAAAATCCCAGCAGCCTCTGGGTCCATGGTTTCCTGCTTGTTTATAGCCTGGTACAGTTTGTTAAGTGCCTGCTTGTTGTCCTGAGATAGAATGTATACAACCGTCACGATAACAGATGAAAACTCTCTCGGGATAGAAGGGTCGGCATTTCACCATCAGTCATACCAAGACGGGTGAACAATAGGTCTAGACTTCCACCGTTTGCTGTTGATGGCCCTGGAATGTGTATAGCTTATCTTCAGAACCCTCTTTGGCTTCTCTTTACAGCTCTGAAGTACCAGTGAGTTGGTGGCCATTTAAAAAACACTGGATTAGGCAGAGGTTGAGGTATTGAGTGATTGACCATCAGCTGATGATCCATGAAAGGCCTTGGTTCACATAGGGTCCTTGGTTCACATAGGGTATACATGTCATTCTGTCTGTATATGCCATGCCATTTAAACACAGCATGCATTGTCAGATGTAATCTTGCTCTAGCTACAAAACAAACAGACATTTAGTTAGTGTTGTTGAAAAGCAAATAATGTGTGAGTACATTTGTAACCTGGATTCCTACCATAATATCCCTGGAGACCAGATGGATGGCAAAATATTAGTCCACAATGTCCAAGGAAGCTCTAAAGATAGGATACACTACCATCACTTCTGAGGACTTTTCTTTTTTTTGTGATCTGTCAGGGAGGCAGTGGGAGGAAGCTCAGGCCTGACTGAGTGCTGATTCAGCCTGCCCCACCACCAATGTATTAAAGAGCTACAGATGATGTCATTGTTATGTAGCCTCTCAGTAATCCACAATCATTGGTACTGGCCCTGGCCTGTTCAGTTGGACCATTGACCAATCGAGAGACTCTCTCTCTCTCTTCATTCAAGGGCTTTATTGGCATGGGAAACATATGTAAACATTGCCAAAGCAAGTGAAGTAGATCATATACAAAAGTGAAATAAACAATAAAAATGAACAGTAAGCATTACACTCACAGAAGTTGCAAAAGAATAAAGACATTAAAAATGTATATATACAGTGTTGTAACGATGTACAAATGGTTAAAGTACAAAAGGGAAAATAAATAAGCATAAATATGGGTTGTATTTACAATGGTGTTTGTTCTTCACTGGTTGCCCTTTTCTTGTGGCAACAGGTCACACATCTTGCTGCTGTGATGGCACACTGTGGTATTTTACTCAGTAGATATGGGAGTTTATCAGAATCGGGTTTGTTTTCGAATTCTTTGTGGATCTGTGTAATCTGAGGGAAATATGGTCATACATTGGGCAGGAGGTTAGGAAGTGCAGCTCAGTTTCCACCTCATTTTGTGGGCAGGGTGCACATAGCCTGTCTTCTCTTGAGAGCCAGGTATGCCTACGGCGCGCTTTCTCAATAGCAAGGCAATGCTCCTTGAGTCTGTACATAGTCAAAGCTTTCCTTAAGTTTGGGTCAGTCACAGTGGTCAGGTATTCTTCCACTGTGTACTCTCTGTTTAGTGCCAAATAGCATTCTAGTTTGCTCAGTTTTTTTGTTAATTCTTTCCAATGTGTCAAGTAATTGTTTTTTTTTGTTTTCTCATGATTTGGTTGGGTCTAATTGTGTTGCTGTCCTTGGGCTCTGTGGGGTCTGTTTGTGTTTGTGAACAGAGCCCCAGGACCAGCTTGCTTAGGGGACGCTTCTCCAGGTTCATCTCTCTGTAGGTGATGGCTTTGCTATGGAAGGTTTGGGAATCACTTCCTTTTAGGTGGTTGTAGAATTTAACGGCTCTTTTCTGGATTTGGATAATTAGTGGGTATTGGCCTAATTCTGCTCTTGTCACGACAAGGAGAGGAGTCGAAGTCGGCTCCTCTCCTTGTTCGGGCGGCATTCGGCGGTCGACGTCACCGGTCTTCTAGCCATCGCCGATCCACCTTTCATTTTTCATTTGTTTTGTCTTGTTTTCCCACACACCTGGTTTTCATTTTCCCTCATTACTGTTGTCTATTTAACTCTTTGTTTCCCCCAAGTCTGTGTGGGGAATTGTTTGTTGACGGTTGACGCCGGGCTTGTTTGTTTTCACTTTGTGGCAGCCGGTACTATTACGTGTATTTTGTACTTTGTGCTGCCTTACTTGGTTTTGGGCATTTGTGGTTGCGTTCTGTAATTTTAAACATTGCCTGAGTAAAGTATTTAGTCAGTCTCCTGCGTATGACTTACCTACACCAGCTACACCCACCGTATGAATATGTCTTTTCTGGATTTTGATAATTAGCAGGTATCGACCTAATTCTGCTCTGCATGCGTTATTTGGTGTTCTACGTTCTACACGGAGGATATTTTTGCAGAATTCTGCATGCAGAGTCTCAATTAGGTGTTTGTCCCATTTTGTGAATTCTTGGTTGGTGAGCGGACCCCAGACCTCACAACCATGAAGGGCAATGGGTTCTATAACTGATTCAAGTATTTTTAGCCAGATCCTAATTGGTATGTCGGATTTTATGTTCCTTTTGATGGCATAGAATTCCCTTCTTGCCTTCTCTCTTGCTGTCTCTCAGATCGTTCACAGCTTTGTGGAAGTTACCTGTGGCGCTGATGTTTAGGCCAAGGTATGTATAGTTTTTGTGTGCTCTAGGGCAACGGTGTCTAGATGGAATATGTATTGGTGGTCCTGGCGACTTGGTCTTACTGAGATTTACTGTCAGGGCCCAGGTCTGGCAGAATCTGTGCAGAAGATCTAGGTGCTGCTGTAGGCCCTCCTTGGTTGGTGACAGAAGCACCAGCAAACAGTAGACATTTGACTTCAGATTCTAGTAGGGTGAGGCCGGGTGCTGCAGACTGTTCTAGTGGCCCTGCCAATTCATTGATATATATGTTGAAGAGGGTGGGGCTCAAGCTGCATCCCTGTCTCACCCCATGGCCCTGTGGAATAAATGTGTGTTTTTTGCCTATTTTAACCACACTTGTTGTTTGTGTACATGGATTTTATAATGTCGTATGTTTTTCCCCCAACACAACTTTCCATCAATTTGTATAGCAGACCCTCATGCCAAATTGAGTCAAAGTCTTTTTTGAAATCAACAAAGCATGAGGAGACTTTGCCTTTATTTTGGTTAGTTTGTTTGTCAATTATGGTGTGCAGGGTGAATACGTGGTCTGTTGTACGATAATTTGGTAAAAAGCCAATTTGACACTTGCTCAGTACATTGTTTTCACTGAGGAAATGTACGAGTCTGCTGTTAATGATAATGCAGAGGATTTTCCCAAGGTTGCTGTTGACGAATATCCCACGGTAGTTATTGGGGTCAAATTTGTCTCCACTTTTGTGGATTGGGGTGATCAGTCCTTGGTTCCAAATATTGGGGAAGATGCCAGAGCTAAGGATGATGTTAAAGAGTTTAAGTATAGCCAATTGGAATTTGTGGTCTGTATATTTTATAATTTATATTATGATACCATCAGCACCACAGGCCTTTTTGGCCTGTAGTTCATTCAATGTAATTGGAGAATCCAGTGGGTTCTGGTAGTCTTTAATAGTTGATTCTAATATTTGTATTTGATCATGTATATGTTTTTGCTGTTTGTTCTTTGTTATAGAGTGTATTTCTGTATTGTTCTAGTGATTCACCATAGTGAAGGCGTAGACACAGGTTTTCCGGGTATCTATGTTTTTGGTTGGACAGGTTTCTCAATTTCTTTCTTAGATTTTTGCATTCTTCATCAAACCATTTGTCATTGTTGTTCGTTTTCTTTGGTTTACTATTGGAGATTTTTAGATTTGATAGGGAAGCTGAGAGGTAAAATATTCTGTTTAGATTTTCTACTGCCAAGTTTACACCTTCACTATTACAGTGGAACATTTTGTCCGGGAAGTTGTCTAAAAGGGATTGAATTTGTTGTTGCCTAATTGTTTTTTGGTAGGATTCCAAACTACATTCCTTCCATCTATAGTATTTCTTAATATTATTCAGTTCCTTTGGCTTTGATGCCTCGTGATTGAGTATTGCTCTATTCATGTAGACTGTGATTTTGCTGTGATCTGATAGGGGTGTCAGTGGGCTGACTGTGAACGCTCTGAGAGACTCTGGGCTGAGGTCAGTGATAAAGTAGTCTACAGTACTACTGCCAAGAGATGAGCTATAGGTGTTCCTACCGTAGGAGTCTCCTCGAAGCCTACCATTGACTATGTACATACCCAGCGTGCGACAGAGCTGCAGGAGTTGTGACCCGTTTTTGTTGGTTATGTTGTCTTAGTTGTGCCTAGGGGGGCGTATGGGGGAGGGAATACTGTCACCTCCAGGCAGGTGTTTGTCCCCCTGTGTGCTGAGGGTGTCAGGTTCTTGTCCAGTTCTGGCATTTATGACACCACAGACTAGTACATGTCCCTGGGCCTGGAAATTGTTGATCTCCCCCTCTAGAATGGAGAAGCTGCCTTCATTAAAGTGGGGGGATTCTAGTGGGGGGATATAGGTAGCACACAGGAGGACATTTTTCTAGCCAAATGTAAAATGTTCCTGTTTTGATTAATTTAATAGAGTGAGTTAGGTCTGCTCTATAACAAATTAGCATACCCCCCTGAGTCCCTTCCCTGTTTCATACCGTCCTTCCCCTGTAGATAGGTCTAGGGCCTGTCACCTACATGTTTATAGACAGTATAACGTCCTTCCCCTGTAGATAGGTCTAGGGCCTGTCGCCTACATGTTTATAGACAGTATAACGTCCTTCCCCTGTAGATAGGTCTAGGGCCTGTCGCCTACATGTTTATAGGCAGTATAACGTCCTTCCCCTGTAGATAGGTCTAGGGCCTGTCGCCTACATGTTTATAGACAGTATAACGTCCTTCCCCTGTAGATAGGTCTAGGGCCTGTCGCCTACATGTTTATAGACAGTATAACGTCCTTCCCCTGTAGATAGGTCTAGGGCCTGTCGCCTACATGTTTATAGACAGTATAAAGTCCTTCCCCTGTAGATAGGTCTAGGGCCTGTCGCCTACATGTTTATAGACAGTATAACGTCCTTCCCCTGTAGATAGGTCTAGGGCCTGTCGCCTACATGTTTATAGACAGTATAACGTCCTTCCCCTGTAGATAGGTCTAGGGCCTGTCACCTACATGTTTATAGACAGTATAACGTCCTTCCCCTGTAGATAGGTCTAGGGCCTGTCGCCTACATGTTTATAGACAGTACAACGTCAGTTTGTGTATGTTTACACTCTCGCCGGTCTTATATGTAATGGAAAGATACATTTAGAGAACAGTTAGCTAAACACACTATTTCCAGACTGTTCATGCTGTTCTGTACAGGGGAAACGCTGTGTGTTGGAATATCAGTTTATTTAAGGACAGAAAGCTGCATTAAACCCATAACAGAATCTCTGACGGTCATTAATGATTGAACAGACTCTGGCTCCACAGAAAAAGCTGCTCTGCTCTCATCAGTGAACAGTATGTTTCCCCACACATTATTCTGTCTTAGCTGCACCTCGGAATTACAGTGTGTGTGTGTGTGTGTGAGTCACTTTTGCTGTCTGCAACAGTTCCATCGGGTGTCGTCATTGATCACGATCAGTAGCATTGATTAGCCTAATAATCAATCAGAATGATTGAACAATCTTGAATGTTAGGATGGACCTAGAGTTACCTCAAAATGGTACAATAACGGCTCTGTTTTACCTTGGAAAGGCACATTGTTCTTTATTGATGTGATATGGTAACCAAGGTTACATCTGTAATGATCAGATGGCCTGCACACTACACTCACAGAGAAACGTCTGTCTGTCTGTCCTTAAAGTGAATTTATCAGCTTCTGTCTGGACAGGTGATGAGGTCATTCATCTACAGAGCCATGACGGGGCTTCTTCTGAAATGTTGTCTTTCAAGTTGCTCAGGACTGGTGAAAGGTGAAAGAGGAAGAGTTTGCCATTACAATGGTGCCGTTATCTTCAGATCTTGCTTTGCTGTATCAAGAAAAAGTGTATTTCCTCTTAGAAAGATTAGCATAGAACTCAGAGTACTCATGAGAACAAGAAGCTCTGGATCTGTCAGTACTCAGAGTACTCATGAGAACGTGAGTGACCTGACTTTACACTTTTACATTATAGACGTAATGTGAGCGTGGAAACAATTGGTCTTTCTTTTTTATGTTACCCAGTTTGATGTAACTAAATGTAATCGAAAATGTAATCTTGTCACGATATCACACACACACACACACACACACACACACACACACACACACACACACACACACACAAAATACAACATACCAATAATCAATGACCCACAAACCCCAGTGTAAAAAGCACAAACATATATATGGTTCCCAATTAGAGGTAACGACAATCAGCTGCCTCTAATTGGGAACCATCAACCCAACATGGAAATACAACCCCTAGAACATAAAACCCCTCCTAACCAAAACACAAAATGACACGCCAGCCTGCTATCCCAGGCCAGGATGTGACAAATCTACGTAATCTCCAAAAGTATTATTTATTATGACAGGGCCATAAACAATTACTAGTAATGCTGCATTCTCACCTTTCTGGTAAAAATAGTTATAAATTGTGTTGTTCCTTTTGAGGAGACTAGCTGCAGCAGACAGTACAAATATTGATGTGATGTATTTCCTGTTCAACAAAACTGTTTGAATAAGGCTTGAAATGACTTATAAGCTTTCTAAATATAGTATAATCAAATTTTAAAAGGACTAACTAAGATTTCACAATACATATTTGTATGTTTAGTGTTAGAGGAAAATCTGCATATTTTCTAAAAGTCTCTGTTGGTCAAAACGTCTGTCCCCCCATCGCTGTGAATGTCTCAGAGCTCTAGCTTGGCTTCCTGAACTCGTTGGGGACTTTCCTTTCATCTCATATTAATCTTGTCCGTCTATGACAGGGATGGGCAACTGGTGTTGGCCTGCGAACCCCCCCAAAAAATATGAATATATGTACTTTTATTTATTTTTAGGAACTCAGTCGGGGTCTCGAATTACTGTTGAGAGTTAGAATAGTAGAATGCACAAGGTGCAATTTCTAAATGTGGTTGTGCATCAGCAGTCACTCAGTTATCCCATGTCAACAACAATAGTTTTAAAATCGGTAAGTTAGTCTAGCAGCCAGCTATCTAAACTTGATCATTGATCATCAGTTATCATATTAAAAACTGCAAACATTTGCCTCCACCCTATTGCAAAATGTGTAGGATTACAGGACATGCGTTTGAATTTGTGGCCCCCACCCCTCATCAAAGTTGTCCATC
Source organism: Hucho hucho (assembly GCA_003317085.1). Taxonomy (NCBI): domain Eukaryota; kingdom Metazoa; phylum Chordata; class Actinopteri; order Salmoniformes; family Salmonidae; genus Hucho; species Hucho hucho. The sequence goes on from QNTS01011340.1 coordinate 14,659, forward strand.
CCTGGCCTATGACAAACAGAAAGTGTTTTTTTGTTTAAAATCTATGAAAATGTAGATCGGAACCGGTACCAGAACCACGCAGGTCCTTACATCTGAGGTTCGCTCTGTATAGAAATGTCATTGGTGATGTTGTATTGTTGCGAGGAATACATCGTGATTTGATCGTCATTGCCTTAAAATGTTGACTGCATACATGTGTCAACGATGCTGTAATGCTGGAAATCATGTTGAGGCCCTCTGCTCCACAAGGAACTGTTGAGGCCCTCTGTTCCACAAGGAACTGTTGAGGCCCTCTG
>QNTS01011342.1:6980-19766 GCA_003317085.1 Hucho hucho
AAAGGTACTGGGTACACAACAAAACAGAACGTAACGAAGATCGTGAACGTAACAAAGACAAGCTAAGCTCAAACAATAACCCACGAACCTAGAGTGAAACCTACAAACATAAATATGGTTCCCAATTAGAGACAACGAGACACAGCTGCCTCTAATTGGGAACCATACCCCAACATAGAACTATGACACCTAGAACTGACAACCCTACACCAAAACGAAACCAAAACGCTCCAGCCTGTCATCTCGGCCTGGGCGTTACAATAATAATAATAATAACCCTTCATTTTCTTGATCTCCTTCTTATTGTTATAATTACTATTGTTATTATGATCATCATTATAATAAGTAAATGTCGTTATCATTAGTAGAATTAGTATAGCAGCCTTGTATAACCACCATCAAGCGGTAGGCCAAACAGCACATCCTGTTTAGTCTTAATACCATGACTTACTTAGGCCTATATTTCAATACTTCTATAGGCTACTTGTATCAATCAATTAATCATTAGTTCGTTTATGTCATCACAAAACATACGAATCATTCGTGATTTGAAATGCAACCATGTTTTTCAGTTTTAAAATAAAATAACAAAGCGACCCTTTGAGTAATTAGCTGTTAAACAATAAATAAACAGTTCCATGTCAGCAATTGCATTCACGAATACATGCAACTGTTTTTAGTCTTTGCTGTTATAACAGACTCTCTGGTGCACTTATAATGTACTTAGTATTGTTTACATTGTTCCAAATGTTCAGCGCTCGCTCCTTACCTTTTTGATCTCCAGTATTTCCCACAACTAGTCAAATTTATTCCACACATCTGACTTCCCCTTTACCTCCTGAGCAACCAAACATTCCCCCGTTTTGAGTTTATTTGTCACGTCATCTGCATCCATTTTGCTGTTACATCTGTTACGGTGTCCTGAGCTTGTTGTAACCGATTTATTAATGTCATTATGATAGGCTATAGGTCAGGTCCTATTGGTCACGTGCATGAGATGCATGTGTCACGTAAAGACAGCAAGGGTTGAGGGAACAGGGAATGTTTTTCCTATACAAATGAGGGATTTCGGTAACAGAACTTTTCAGTCAGAAATGGCTGTAATTGGAAATATATCTGAAAAAATACGTTTTCAAATTCGAAAGAACAGACGACTCTTGGTCGAACCAAGAATTGTTTTAGTCGAGAACAACCCTAAAACTGTTACTGTCACGTTCAGGCCTGATTTTTATAGGCTGGCGTGTTTAATTTCGTTTTGGTGTAGGGTTTTTTTGTTCTAGGTGATCTGTTTCTATGTTGGGGTAATGGTTCCCAATTAGAGGCAGCTGAGTGTCGTTACCTCTAATTGGGAACCATATATATGTTTGTAGTTTTCAGAGGGGTTTTGTGGGTTATTGTTTGTACATAGCTTCGTTGTCGTTAAGTTATGTTTCAGCGTTATGATCGTCGTTCGTTTTGTTTATTGTTTTGCCAGTTACGTTGATTAATAAAGAATGTATACTGGATACCTCGCTGCGCCTTGGTCTGTCCCTCACGGAGATCGTGACAGTTACTGTGTCACACTGCCCTCTGTTCCTGCATGACGTGACATGACTGTATGTGTCATTGCACTCAGGACATATTGCAACATCTGTCGCCTCATACAGCAGATTGCCCGTAACATGTTCCTGTCTTTCTCTCCCTTTTGTAGAAGTATATTTACTATACATTCACTATATGTGATGCTACCTTATAGCGTGTGTCAGTGTGATCAATGTTTTTCCCTGACTAAGGCTCTTTGCTGAAGCATTGAGTTTATGTACTGGTTACTAATGTTTGAAATGTAAATATAAATAAACACTCAAGGATAGGCTGTACACTGTTTGGCATTATATCCTGACAAACAAATGCTTATATACAGAAAAGCTTTTTCCTTAGTTGACAATGTCCTACATACCTTCCAAGCTCCAACAATGTTTTAATGTATCTTACACACACACTCTATATTATTAACCATGTTAATATACATGCACGGTAATCTGCTCATGTTAGCTAACAAAACTAATACATGGCTGTAGACAGACTGGCACATTGTGTGGTGTCCATGTTAAGGACCATGTTAATGACCATGTTAATGTCCATGTTAATGACCATGTTAATGACCATGTTAATATCCATGTTAATGTCCATGTTAATGTCCATGTTAATATCCATGTTAATGACCATGTTAATATCCATGTTAATATCCATGTTAATGTCCATGTTAATGACCATGTTAATATCCATGTTAATGTCCATGTTAATGTCCATGTTAATATCCATGTTAATATCCATGTTAATGACCATGTTCATGTCCATGTTAATATCCATGTTAATGACCATGTTAATGTCCATGTTAATGTCCATGTTAATGACCATGTTAATGTCCATGTTAATATCCATGTTAATATCCATGTTAATATCATGTTAATGTCCATGTTAATGACCATGTAAATATCCATGTTAATGACCATGTTAATATCCATGTTAATGACCATGTTAATATCCATGTTAATGTCCATGTTAATATCCATGTTAATGACCATGTTAATATCCATGTTAATGCCCATGTTAATGTCCATGTTAATGTCCATGTTAATGACCATTTTATTGACCATGTTAATATGTTAATACAAGCATCTTATATGGGTAAAAAGCTTAAATTCTTGTTAATCTAACTGCATTGTCCGATTTACAATAGGCTTTACAGCGAAAGCATGCCATGCAATTGTTTGAGTACGGCACCCCACATCAAAATATTTTTCAACTAGCACAGGTTTCATAAATTCACAAATAGAGATTAAATATTAACTTTCTTTTTGAAAATCTTCCTCTGATTTGCAATCCAAAGGGTCCCAGCTACAACATTTGTTAGATAAAATCCTTCTTTATATCCCAAAAGATCTGTTTAGTTGGCGCCATCGATTTGAGTAATCCACTCGTTCAAAATGCAGAGAAAGGAATCCAAAAAGCTACCGCTAAACTTTGTTAAAACAAGTCAAACTACGTTTCTATTTAATCCTCAGGTACCATAAAATGTAATTGAACTATAATATTTCATACAGAAAGAAGTATGTTCAATTAAAAAGCAAAATTAGCAGGTGTGCGTCCTCTTCGTTGTGCGCGCACAGACTGATTTCCAACTCTGACTCCCAGTACTAAAACTCAAAATTCTTCCTCGTTTGGGAAGAAACAAGTCCGAAACCTTAAACAAAGACTGTTGTCATCTAGTGGAAGCCATAGGAATTGCAATCTGGGAGCTGGATTTGGATATGACCCTATACGTTCCATTGGAAGAGCATGGGCTCTCAAATTTTTTTATTTCTGGTTGGTTTTTCTTTGGATTTTGTTATAGCCTCATACATTTTTTTAACATTGCTACAAACTTCAAAGTGTTTTATATCCAATGGTATCAATTATATGCATATCCTGGCTTCTGGGTCTAAGTAACAGGCCGTTTACTTTGGGCACGTCAGTCAGGCGGAAATTCAGAAAAAAAGGATCCTAGCCCTAACAAGTTAATGTCCATAGTCACATCGTCATGTCACTGACTGTGTGTGGTGTGGTGTCCACGTTAATGACCATGTTAATGTCCATCGTCTCATTGTCATATCACTGTGTGGTGTGGTGTCCATGTTAATGACCATGTTAATGTCCATCGTCTCATTGTCATATCACTGTGTGGTGTGGTGTCCATGTTAATGACCATGTTAATGTCCATCGTCTCATTGTCATATCACTGTGTGGTGTGGTGTCCACGTTAATGACCATGTTAATGACCATCATCTCATTGTCATATCACTGTGTGGTGTGGTGTCCACGTTAATGACCATGTTAATGTCCATCGTCTCATTGTCATGTTACTGTGTGGTGTCCATGTTAATGACCATGTTAATGTCCATCGTCTCATTGTCATATCACTGTGTGGTGTGGTGTGGTGTCCATGTTAATGACCATGTTAATGACCATGTTAATGTCCATCGTCTCATTGTCATGTTACTGTGTGGTGTGGTGTCCATGTTAATGACCATGTTAATGTCCATAGTCTCATTGTCAAATAAAATAAAATGTTATTGGTCACATACACATTTTTGGCAGATGTTATTGCGGGTGTAGTGAAATGCTTGTGTTCCTAGCTCCAACAGTGCAGTAATATCTAACAATTCACAACAATACACACACACATCTAAAAGTATAAGAATGGAATTAAGAAATATATCAATATTAGGACGAGCAATGTCGGAGTGGCATTGACTAAAATACAGTCTGATGTCCTTGAGAGCTGTTTTTCAGTCTCACGTCCCAGGTTTGATGCACCTGTACTGACCTCGCCTTCTGGTTGATAGCGGGGTGAACAGGCCATGGCTCGGGTGGTTGATGTCTTTGATGATCTTTTTGGCCTTCCTGTGACATCGGGTGCCATAGGTGTCCTGGAGGGCAGGCAGTGTGCCCTCTGTGATGCATTGGGCAGACCGCACCACCCTCTGGAGAGCCCTGCGGTTGCGGGCGGTGCAGTTGCCGTACCAGGCGGTGATACAGCCCTACAGGATGCTCTCAATTGTGCACCTGTAATAGTTTCTGAGGGTCTTGGGGGCCAAGCAGAATTTCTTCAGCCTCCTGAGGAGGCGCTATAGCACCTTGTTGTGTCGTCTGCAAACTTGATGATTGAGTTGGAGGTGTGCGTGGCCACGCAGTCATGGGTGAACAGGTAGTACAGGAGGGGACTGAGCATGCACCCCTGTGGGGCCCCTGTGATGAGGATCAGCGAAGTTGAGGTATTGTTTCCTACATTCACCACCTGGGGGGGTGCGGAACTGGACTTGGTCTTTTACCAAATAGGTCTATCTTCTGTATACCACCCCTACCTTGCCACAACTGATTGTCTCAAATGCATTAAGGCAAGAAATTCCACAAATAAACTTTTAACAAGGCACACTTGTTAATTGAAATGCATTCCAGGTGACTACCTCATGAAGATGGTTGAGAGAATGCCAAGAGTGTGCAAAGCTGTCATCAATGCAAAGGGTGGCTACTTTGAGTAATCTAAAATCTCTAATATATTTTGATTTGCTTGACACTTTTTTGGTTACTACATGATTCCATATGTGTTATTTCATAGTTTTGATATCTTCAATGTTATTCTACAATGTACAAAATAGAAGAATAAAGAAAAACCCTTGAATGAGTAGGTGTTCTAAAACTTTTGACTGGTGATTGCTATGTGGGTAGTGTGTAGGGCTTAATGATTGCTATGTGGGTAGTGTGTAGGGCTTAATAATTGCTATGCGGGTAGTGTGTAGATGATGAGAATGCTAAGAATTAGGTAGAATTGGGCTCTGGAGTGGACATTGGACTCTGGAGTGGACATTGGACTCTGGAGTGGACATTAGGCTCTGGAATGGACTAAGTAGAGTGGACAGTGTGTATTGAATGGAAGGAACAGGATTGGGGAAATTATGGTAGAGTGAGTGGAGAAGGAGAGGAGGAGGAGGAGGAGGAGGACTAGGAGAGGAGAGGAGGATGAGAGGAGGAGGAGGAGGAGGAAGAGGACTAAGAGAGGAGGAGGAGGAGAAGGAGGACTAGGAGGGGAAGAGAGGAGGAGGAGGAGGAGGAAGAGAGGAGGAGGAGGAGGAGAGGCTGAGTAGGAGAGGAGGAGTCGGAGAGGGGGTGGAGGAGGATGAGGAGGAGAGTCAGAATAGGAGAGGATGAGGATGAGTACGAGGAGGAGGAGTCTACAGCATGGACATTCAGCTGTAGCTGTCAGTAAGGGCTGTGGCATGGAATTGAAGAGAGAGACTCTGTGTGTGTGTGTGTGTGTGTGTGTGTGTGTGTGTGTGTGTGTGTGTGTGTGTGTGTGTGTGTGTGGGTGTGAGTGCGTGCGTGCGTGTGTGCATGCGTTTCCAAGACGACAGGCGCCCTGCCATGTCTGTCACACACACTTTACACACACACTCATCTCTGTGCCATGCCAACGTCAACATGCCATACTTCATCATATCTGGGGAAAAAGAGCAGTGGTTTACTGTTATCAGTACCATGTGCTTTCAGAAAGTATTCACACACCTTGACTTATTCCACCTGTTGTTGTGTTACAGCCTGAATTCAAAGTGGATAAAACACCTATCTACACACAAGAACCCATAATGACAAAGTGAAAAAAATATTATCACTACAACTTGATTGGAGTCCACCTGTGGCCAATTCAATTGTTTGGACATGATTTAGAAAGAAACCCACCTGTCTATATAAGGTCCCACAGTTGACAGTGCAATTCAGAACAGAAACTAAACCATGAAGTCCAAGGAACTGTCCGTAGATCTCAGAGTTAGAATTATAATGAGGAATATACACTACATGACCAAAAGTATGTGGACAACTACTCGAACATCTCATTACAGAATCATGAGCACTAATATGGAGTTGGTCCCCCTATTGTTGCTATAACAGCTTCCACTCTTCTGGGAAGTCTTTCCACTAGATGTTGGAACATTGCTGCGGGACTTGCTTCAATTCAGTCACAAGAGCATTAGTGAGGTCGGGCACTGATGTTAGGCGATTACACCTGGCTCGGAGTCGGCGTTCCAATTCATCCCAAAGGTGTTCGATGGGGTTGAGGTCAGGGCTCCGTGCAGGCCAGTCAAGTTCTTCCACACCGATCTTGACAAACCATTTCTGTATGGACCTCGCTTTGTGCATGGGGGCATTGTCATGCTGAAACAAGAGAGGGCCTTCCCCAAACTGTTGCCACAAAGTTGGAAGCACAGAATTGTCTAGAGTGTTATTGTATGCTGTAGCGTTAAGATTTCCCTTCACTGGACCTAAGCGTCCTAGCCCGAACCATGAAAAACAGCCCCAGACCATTATTCCTCATCCACCAAACCTTACAGTTGGCACTATGCATTCGGGCAGGTAGCATTCTCTTGGCATCCACTAAACTCAGATTTGTCCGTCGGACTGCCAGATGGTGAAGCGTTATTCATCACTCCGGAGAACGCGTTTCCACTGCTCCAGAGTCTTATGGTGGTGACCTTTACACCACTCCAGCCGACGCTTGGCATTGCGCATGGTGATCTTAGGCTTGTGTGCGGCTGCTCGGCCATGGATACCCATTTCATGAAGCTCCCGACTGTGCTGACATTGCTTCCAGAGGCAGTTTGGAACTCAGTAGTGTGTGTTGCAACCGAGGACAGACGATTTTTACGCGCTTCAGCACTCTGCGGTCACATTCTGTGAGCTTGTGTGGTCTTCCACATGCGGCTTAGCCGCTGTTGCTCGTAGAGGTTTCCACTTCACAATAACAGCACTTACAGTTGACTGGGGCAGCTCTAGGAGGGCAGAAAGTTGATAAACTGACTTGTTGGAAAGGTGGCATCTTTTGACGGTGCACCATTGAAAGTCACTGAGCTCTTCAGTGAGGCCATTCTGCTGCCAATATTTGTCTATGGAGATTGCATGGCTGTGTGCTCTATTTTATACACCTGTGAGCAACGGTTGTGGCTGAAATAGCCGAATCCACTAATTTGAAGAGGTGTTCACATACTTTTGTATATATAGTGTATCTGAGGAAGGGTATAAAATAATTTCTAGAGTGTTGAACGTTTCCAAGAGCACAGTGGTCTTCATAATTGGGAAATGCAAAAAATATGGAACTACCCAGACTCTGCCTAGAGCTGGCCGTCCGACCAAACTGAGCAACCGGGCAAGAATGACCTTGGTCAGGGAGGAGACCAAGAACCCAATGTCCACTGTGACAGAACTACAGAGTTCCTTGGCTGAGATGGGAGAATCTTCCAGAAGGACAACAGTCTCTACAGCACTTCACAAATCTGGGCTTTGTGGGAAAGTGGCCAGACGGAATCCACTCCTGAGAAAAAGGCACATGGCAGCACGCCTGGAGTTTGCAAAAAGTCATGTGAAAGACTCTGAGAGCATAAGGCAGAAGATTCTGTGGTCTGATGAGCCAAAATGTTTGGCTCATCAGACCTCTTTTACGCCTGAATGCAAAACGCTATGTCTGGAGAAAACCAGGTACAGCTCATCACCCATCTAACACCATCCCTACCGTGAAGCATGGTGATGGCAGCATCAAGTTATGGGGATGCTTTTCAGCGGTATGGACTGGAAGACTGATAAAGATAGAGGGAACAATGAATGGAGCCAAATACAGGCATATCCTTGATGAGAACCTGCTTCAGAGGGCAAACAACCTTAGACTCGGGCAAAGATTTACGTTCCAACAGGACAATGACCCCAAGCATACAGCCAAAGCAACCCTGGAATGGTTTCAAAACAAGAATGTGAAAGTCTACAAGCGGCCTCGCCAAAGCCCAGACTTGAATCCCATTGAAAATCTTTGGAAAGACTTGAAGATTTCTGTTCACCACCGCTCCAGATGTGCAAAGCTGATACAGACATACCCAAGATGACTCACAGCTGTAATCACCGGCCAAAGGTGCTTCTACAAATTATTTAGTCAGGGGTGTAAATGCTTATGTAAATGATATAAGGGCATAAGGCGAGACCCAGATGCAGACACGGGAGGCAGATGGTTTGAGTCTTTGATATTTATTACATCCAAAAGGGCCAGGCAAGAGAATGGTCGTGGACAGGCAAAAGGTCAAAACCAGTTCAGAGTCCAGGAGGTACAGTGTGGCAGGCAGGCTCGAGGTCAGGGCAGGCAGAATGGTCAGGCAGGCGGGTACAGAGTCCAGAAAACAGGCAAGGATCAAAACCGGGAAGACTAGCAAAAGAGAATAGAAAAGGCAGGAGCACGGGAAAAACACGCTGGTTGACTTGGAACATACAAGACGAACTGGCACAGAGAGACAGGAAACACAGGGATAAATACACTGGGGATAACAAGCGACACCTGGAGGGGGATGGAGACAAAAACAAGGACAGGTGAAACTGTTCAGCGTGTGACAAATTAGATATTTCTGTATTTCCTTTTCAATACATTTGCAAACTTTCCTAAAAACATGTTTTTAACTTTGTCATTATGGGGTGTAGATGGTTGAGAGAAAAAAAAAAAATTTAATCCATTTTGAATTCAGGCTGTAACTTTAACATAATGTTGAATAAGTCAAGGGGTTTGAATACTTTCTGATGGTAATGTAGTTCAGCTATGCGGCAGGTAGCCTAGTGGTTAGAGCATTGGACCAGTAACTGAAAAGTTGCAAGATTGAATCCCCAGACTTGACAAGGTAAAAATCTGTCGTTCTGCCCCTGAACAAGGCAGTTAACCCACTGTTCCCCGGTAGGCCGTCATTGTAAATAAGAATTTGTTCTTAACTGACTTGCCCTAGTTAAATAAAGGTTTAATAAAAAAATAAAGGCCCAGTGAGGAAATAATAGAGTGCTGAGAAAATAGCTTACTTTTTAGAAATGCACATATTTTATAACAGAAAAGAATCCTGTGTCATCCAAAAGCCCCCCCCCCCCACAATGATCTAACACTAAAAATAGTGTCCTAGTTTTGTAGCACGACCCAGTCTTGAGCAGGGGACATATTTGAGTGTGACACATTTGTGTTTGATGTGTTCCATCATCACGGGGACTGTTCTTCTCCTGGGCATGTTCTGTTTTTAACTGTCTGTCCATCCAGACCTATCCCCCTCCGGAGAGAGAGAGAGAGAGAGAGAGTGAGAGAGAGAGAGAGAGAGAGAGAGAGAGAGAGAGAGAGGGAGAGGGAGAGGGAGAGGGAGAGAGAGAGAGAGACTGGACGGGCCCTGTCCTATCCAATTATTGTAACCCAGGGGTGGGCAGTGGGAAGGAGAGAAAGACAGAAGGAGGGATGAGGAATGAAAGTGGAATAGAACAATGACCCATAGAGTCATGTCTAGTCTAAGACACCCTCCCCACCCTAACTATGCCATGCCACGTACCCTACATACAGTGCATTCCAGTCAGTGTTTTTGATTCAGAAAGATGACGTCATGAGACGTTTTTTTGTCTCTTTGACTCTCACCTAGAATTTGCGAAGAGCCAATAATGGCATTCCTGGCAGATTTAGCAAACCGTTGATTTTGAGGTCTGTAAGTGGGAAGTCGGCACGTTATGATGATGTCATCTTTCTGAGTGAAGGATATAGCCTTTTAATGTAACTGTTATACACTGCTCTCAGAACAGCCTCAATTCGTCGGGTCATGGACTCTACAAGGTGTCGAAAGCGTTCCACAGGGATGGTGACTCCAATGCTTCCCACAGTTGTGTCAATTTGGCTGGATGTCCTTTGGGTGGTGGTGGACCATTCTTCATACACACAGGGAACTTGATACACAGTGTGAAAACCCCAGCAGCATTGCAGTTCTTGACACAAACCGGTGCGCCTGGTACCTACTACCATACCCCGTTCAAAGGCACTTCATTATTTTGTCCTGCCCATTCACCCTCGAAATGGCACACATACACAATGCATGTCTCAGTTGTCTCAAGGCTTAAACATCCTTCTTTAACCCGTCTCCTCCCCTTCATCTACACTGATTGAAGTGGATTTAGCAAGTGACATCAATAAGGGATCATAGCTTTCACCTGGTCAGTCGATGTCATGGAAAGAGCAGGGTTCTTAATGTTTTGTCCACTCAGTGTATATTCATGCTTTCTCGGGTCAATGTTGCAACCATATGGTGTAATGTATTGAATGTATGTATGTATGTATGTATGATACTAATCAATGTGTTCTCACTGTCATCTTGTTTTCAGACACAGAAGCAGAGAGGAACGCATTGAAAGAGCATGTCTACCCCAAACTACGGGACTTCTGCAGAGAGAATTATGGGATTGAGTTCCAGGTAATATAAAATGTTCCTTTTTTTTCTCTTTGGCTGTCTTGCAGTGTAAGAAATATGTTTTTAAACATATCCGCAGTGATGCTCAGGTTAACTCATAACCTGCAATCCCCTGTGGTTATATCTGCAGAGCGGCGGGTTTAGGTTCATGAAATATTGTGTGGATAAAGGGGGGTTAGTTTCGGTTCGGTTGAATAAAAAAAAAACAATACATAAAAAAAAGATAAATGTGTCATTCTTGTGCACTTTATATCTATAGGCTACATTGAGGTGTTTCTTTGATTGTTTTTAGGCTATCTGGCATTAAGCTTTAGGGCCTACCTTTACGCACGCCAAACAGCCTACACATCAATTGCGAAAATGCTTTTGGGAACGAGCAGAAAAAGTTATCATTGATCCACTGAGGCAATGTTAGAGTTTAATCCAATAGGAGAAAAGCTGTGGAATGGAGAGTTGAAAATAAAGAGAAGGGAGGGTCAGAACAGTAATGTTTGGGAAAGATTTTAAGGGGTTAAAGAGGATGATGGGCAGTGCCTATTTTATGTGGGATGATTGTTAGGCGCTATACAAATTCGACAGTCCAGATGTGGACTTCAAATAAGATTATGGCACCTCAAGGGAACTGTAGCCTACTGTTCAGATGGGTTAAATGGAAACTGAAATCTGGACACTGACTGTAGGTCTATAACCTCTCACAGAGTCCTTATTAACTCCTGCGGAATTAAGCATTTCTTGCAGTGAAATGATACATGATATGTACATTTTGACTCAGGAACAGGAGTGGAGAAATAGGATTTCTTCCTTTCAGCATCTTGAGAGCATGCGAATACGCAGTTAGGGACCGTCTGTAAAGGTGTTGTCTTTATCAGCATCATAAAATCATATAGTATTTCAAAGAAATCTCAAAACCTGTTTTTGCTTTGTCGTTATGGGGTATTGTGTGTAGATATATGAGGAAAAGCATTTATTTATCTCTAAACGCTCCAGGAAAGAAGCAGAGATAACAAAGAAAACTTTACCGGTATCAACTACATTGAAGTATTCATTCTATCATTTATGACATTATTCTGGTGAGCAAGGGTTTATTTAGTCTTCTAGGGCAACATATAATGACAGAAGAGAAGATGCTTGTGTCTAAGGGTGTAAACATTATTTATAATAAGGGTTACATGGAGGAAATCGGACCTCTCGGAAATGAAAATGGAAGGCCCTCCTTTCAGCAGAATATATTTTACCGTAACCCACCCTGAACATTTAAAAAATAATGTTTTTGCCTCCCCTATACCCAAAATAATACTGTTACTTCTTGGACAGACCAGAGCCTTAGATATACAGTTTTAGAAACTGTTCTTCGACCTGTAAGCATTACATGGCAACGTAGGAATTTTGATACGGCACAAGGTTGTGGTTTTGCAGACCACCGTGGACAAGACTAGGGGTGGACAGATCTCCTTTATAATCAAAGCATTGTATTAATCTATCACTGTATTTACAGGTCCGAATAGAAATAGCCTTTAATAAACATTTCATCCAATTTTACATAATTATACATATTATCAGAATCTTTTTTAATGCCACACAAATTACTGGAATTACAGGCTAAGAATGGACAGAGAGATATGCCTATGTGTTCATCTTATCAAATTGTTTCAATACCAAATCAGTGTGTCTTGTTTCCAAAGAAACTGTCCCAGTTTGCAAATAATTAAATCTGAGAAGTCATTAGGAATCTAAGCATGGTACTTTCAAAAGTTAGGTCTACCTTTCCCCTCCAGACAGTAGGCCTACCTTTCCACCCCAGACAGAGTAGGCCTACCTTTCCATCCCAGACAGAGTAGGCCTACCTTTCCACCCCAGACAGAGCAGGCCTAACTTTCCACCCCAGACAGAGTAGGACCTACCTTTCCACCCCAGACAGAGTAGGCCTACCTTTCCACCCCAGACAGAGCAGGCCTAACTTTCCACCCCAGACAGAGTAGGA
>QNTS01011346.1:0-22680 GCA_003317085.1 Hucho hucho
CCCCCCCCCCCCATGCTGCTGCTGCTACTCTCTGTTATTATCTATGCATAGTCACTTTAATAACTCTACCTACCTGTACATATTACCTCAATTACCTCGACACGGTGCCCCCGCTCATATAAATACCATTGATGCCATTTTACTGTCATTTAGTAAATCAAACCTCGATCACCACCACCACACTTCATTAAGAGCCGCCATTGAATGGCTTTTATGTCAAAGGGAGGAGCTACAGAAATGATCCTGTTCAAACTGTACGTTTGATTACAGGAGACATATTTGGTTAATTAGTTGGTCCGGCATATACAGTAGAAAAATATTAATTGAATATGTGTACCTTTTCAAACATTTATTTTCAAATAAGTTAATCATACTCATTTGTCATTGTCAATACTTCACATATTATTTGAGTTAGATGTAAGCATTTCACTTAGTACTGCAAAGAGTGCTAATTTAAGACTGATAAGGTAACATTGACCCATACATTTCCATACAGTCTTTCCTCTCTCTGAACAGGCTCCTCCTTCATGTCTGTCAGTTGATGGTGATAAACAGGCTGAGATGGACATGGAAGAGAGAGGATATCTACCTCTTACTGTAACTCACAGTGATAGAAGAATTTGTATGTTTAAAGTAATGACTAAAGTATTCCACACCGAAACTGTATAACTGTATGAAATGTGTTAGAATCATAAGATGTGTTTGGCTTAGTTAGAATTGTAAAAAGGGTGTTGTGTTATTTTTGTCAAGTAGAATGTAACTGTGAAACCAATAAAAGGAAACCAGGTTCTGAAAACAGACTTCCCCCACCCAGGGAGGAGAGGTGATAGGTTTGCAGGAAACAATAAATCTATGGGTCAGTATAGTGGGGAAAAACAGCCTGTCTGAGCATATAAGCTATGTGTGGATGTGGGGGTAGGGTAAGGAATTCCTTAGAAGGGAGTAGCCTAAGATAAGAACTTGTGTGTGTATAAAAAGATTGGTTTTGCACTAGGGGAGCAGAGCTCTCTGAATAAAGGGCCGATCGACTGCAGACTGTGTCTTTGTCTGTTTCTTAGAACTGAAGCCTTACAACCTTCAGGATACAGATAGAGTTATAAAATAGTTAATTTAGAACATTGAGATAGAAATTCTGGTGACACACAGTCACTCTCAGTGTGTTCTGTATAACCATGGTACTCTGTCTGATCATCTGGCTGGTTCTTGATGTATTCTGCTTCGGTAAGATGGAACCTTTTCTCTCATTGGTTTATATCATCTTAAACTAAACTAGGTGTCGATGTGTTGAAAATAGATCTATAACAGATTAATAATAGAAGAATAACATATTTTGCACCTCTTGCAGGTGACAGAAATGGTCAGACCATTGAGCCAATCAGAGAGGAGGTGAATGCTCCAGCAGGTAGCAATATTACACTTTCATGCACCTACTCATCTGCAGTCTCTCTTCAATGGTATCTCCAGGACCCTGGATCACCTCCTCAGTATATCCTGCTTATCCTGCATGTTGTTGGGTCTCCAACACGGGCTCCAGGTCTGGATCCTCGACTGTCAGTCAAACTAAATGATGAGAAGAACCATGTGGATCTAAGCTCTTCTGCTGAAGTGAGAGACTCTGCAATGTACTATTGTGCTGTTGAGCCCACAGTGACAGGGAACCCAGAAACTCTATACAAAAACCCGTTCCTGTACTGCTGTGCTGTGATGTCCACATAACGGACTGACCCAGCACTCAGCAGAATACATACTTGTCTGTTTGTGGTTTTACAAGCATCTGCCTTCTACTGTTTGACAGCATCGCCATCAAGTGGATTCTGTAGTAAATAAATATATTTTTCAACTGCTTTCAAATGTACATATAAAATGTCATTGTTTTGAGATAGTCAGTAGGAGGAGCTAAAGCTAAGGAATAGATTATGAATCCTTGTGATAAGACATGATTCTACCTACATTAATACAATCAGTCTATGGAGGAGGAGGAGCAGCAACAACCATAGCAACATCAACAACAGTGATCAGTCTGATTTGCTGCCTTTACTGTCAGTTTGCCTCTCTTATCAAGACCATTATGTTACTTTTTACAATTTTACTGTTCACAACAATTAAAGGTAAGAGACAGCATTTGTTGTATAAAGATGTTGTATAAATAATGTCTATTTTATGTATATTTAATAATAATAATAATAATACACTATCCAAGGTAATAGTGTCAATCTTCCATGTGGATTTATGGTATAATGTTTTACAGGTTTAAATTCTGAAGAGGTAATTACACCCTATACTGATGCAGTGCTGGCTTTGGACGAGGACAGAGTTACTCTCTCTTGTAACTACTCCTCTGGAAATCTTCAATGGTATCGTCATTATCTGAAATCAGCACCACAGTTACTGGTTACGGAGTTAATGTCTGAAAAAACACCAGTTTACGAAAGAACATGATTAAAAGGCCAAACGTGTGGATCTGGAGATCTCCTCTGCTGAAGTGACAGACTCTGCTTTGTACTACTTTGCTCTGAGGCCAACAGTGACAGGAAACTTAGACACACTGTACAAAGACATATCAACAGGCACATTAATGAATATGTCCAAAACACAAAACCGCTCTAGTCATAATCCTAACCCTAGCCATAACCCTAACCCTGCCTTCATTTCCAGATCAATTGTCTTTGTCTTCATAATGCATTTATAACATGAATGCTACAATGTAAGGATTGAAAGGGACGTACTCTGAACACATTTGGTTGTCTACAACCCCCAGGGTTGGGGAGTAACTGATTACAAAAAACTGTAACTGTAATAAGTTACATTACCAGAATTTTTTTTGTTGTAATCAGATTAGATGAAGAAAGAACATACATTATGACACCTTTCTGTTTTCTTAATTACATTAAATTCAGCATTGAAAAAAGGTGCAAGTTTAAGTTTCTTCCACCTGAGTGAGTCCGAACACAAGTCAGAGACCACTATGATGACACACCAAATGCGCTTGATGGGCCCCATTTTTCTCTTATTCACATTGAAATGTGAGTTCTCATTCAAAGCAAGTCTAAGAAGTGGTAGATCTGTTCTATGTATGCTATTTCTATGCTCCCTGTTCTTAAGTTTCGTTTTTGCGTCTTTTACTATCGGCTTTGTACACCAGCTTCCAACACCTGAAAATATATTTCACAGCGATTTAGACTGTACAATGATTCTCTACACAATGACTGCTTGTTTTGTCACATAAACTGAAATTCGTCATAAACTATTTGAATTTTAGCAACCAGGAAATGGCAGAAAGATTTCTACATATTGCACCTTTAAAGGGAAATGCAGTGCTGTGAAAAGTATTTGCCCCCTTTAAGATGTTCTCTACTTGTGTACATATTTTTTTATAGTGAATGGTATGAGATCTTCAACCAAAACCTGATATTAGATTAAGGGAACTTCAGTGAACAAATAACACAACAACATACTTATTTCATTTATTTTCATAAACAAAGTCATGCAATACCCAATGCGCCAGTGTGAAAAAGTAATTTCCACCTTACACTCAATAACTGGTTGTGCCACTTTTAGCTAAAATGACTCCAGCTTCCAGTAGTTGTTGATTAGTCTCTCACGTCGCTGTAGAGGAATTTAGGCTCACTCTTCCATGCATAACTGCTTTAACTCAGCAACATTTGTGGGTTTTCAAGCATGAACTGCTTGTTTCAAGTCCTGCCACAAAATCTCAATTGCGATTAGGTCTGGACTTTGTCCAAAACTTAAATTATAATATTTTTTTTTTGCAGAAAAAATTTATTTGATTATAGAATTGATTATATGTTTTGAAACATTGTCTTGCTGTATGACCCAGCTGTGCTTCAGCTTCAGCTTACAGACAGTTGGCCTGACATTCTCCTGTAGAATTCTCTGATACAGAGCAGAATTCATGGTTCCTTCTATTAAGGCAAGTCGTCCAGGTCCGGAGGCAGCAAAGCATCCACAAACCATCACACTACCGCCACCATGCTTGACCATTGGTATAAGGTTCTTACTCTGGAATGTTTGGTTTTCACCAGGCATTTGTTGACAATTTCACCAGACATTTAATGTGTTGTTTTGCTTCCTTAGAGGATTAAGGGCAGTACTTGTCTCATTCTTCTCCATTGGTTTCTGTGAAGAGCATACATTTTGAGACAATACCAAAGGAGGGCAGTCATGAGCTTAAATGTCTCTATTCAGAACTACAGCAAAATCATGAAGATGACATTTAGCAGCAATCCAATCCAGAAATCCTAAATGCTGATTGGTTAAAAGTGCATTCAAACCGGTGTCCATTCCACAAGTTACTACCATCTAAATCTATGACATTAAAATGCCTATTTACTCTGTTCCATCTGACTGTGCAATCCACTGTCTCATCATCCCAGGCAGGGAAGTTATTAACTTGATCTCCGCTATAAAAAGCATCTAGACATTTTCTCACAATTCTTTTAGACATACCAGTCATTTGAATTTGTGGAGAGATTCGATGCATATCTCGATAAAGACTCAAAATCTGTCCCCTTGACGATCCAGAGGTTGCAGCTGTCTGACTCTGCTGTGTACTACTGTGCTGTGACAACAGGATATACA
The DNA here is from genome assembly GCA_003317085.1 of Hucho hucho. Classification (NCBI taxonomy): domain Eukaryota; kingdom Metazoa; phylum Chordata; class Actinopteri; order Salmoniformes; family Salmonidae; genus Hucho; species Hucho hucho. The sequence continues at coordinate 4,600 of QNTS01011346.1, forward strand.
GCCCCCTTACAGAAACTATTTGATAGTGTGATATACAGTAATACTCTCAGAGAGCCTGGTGTAAACTCCTCCTCAATGATTCCTAAGGCAGAGTTAAAGAAGAGGTTTTACAAGCCTATGACTGTCACACCAGCATTCACTTTGTCTCCCCCTCCTGTCCAGCTCAGGCGTTCGGCTTCGCCGGCCTTTTAGCTGCTGCCGAACCTGCTGCTGGCAAACGCCCTTCACTCATCAACCTCGGACTTGTCTCGTCATCATTACACACACCTGGTTCCAATCCCCACTCTATCACTGTATATATACTCCCTCTGTCATTTGTCTTTGTTGGTCATTGTAAATGTTGCTTGTTTTTCTGAGCGGAATCTCTCCTACTATTTCCTGTGTACTTTATTATTTTGCACCTTGGGTTTCGTCCCGCTTTTATAATTATAGTGCTTTAATAAACTCAATAAACAAACCTGTGACTGCCTCCTGCCTACTCCTCTCTACACGTGTGACAATGACACAAGTTTGCTCTCTCCTCATCTACCCATCTCTCAGTAGGCATGGACTCCTTGATGAGGAATGTACTGATTCTTGATGTATTTTTTTTATGGTATGATATTATTTTACGTATTTTTTTACTGCCTTTGCTCCATTCCCTTTATTTTTCAAACATATCTTTCAGTATAACACTACCAGTATTAAATTCATATGTTTTTATATTTTCTACCTAATACAATTGTGTATTACATTATTTTACAGAATGCAGGGGAGAAGACGCAGACACCAGGAGATGTGAAAGCTACTAAGATAGAACAGATCACACTGGACTGTCAATTTGATGCATTTGATACTGTTCTGGTACAAGCATGAAGTAAATGGCTTCCCAAAGTTCATGCTGGGGCGCTTTTCTTTTTGAACGACAAATGCCTCTGAGTTCAAGGAGAGATTTGAAGCCCATCTCAATGCAGACTCCAAATCAGTCCCCTTGATTATTAAGAGGTTACAGCTGTCTGACTTTGCTGTGTGCTACTGTGGTCAGAATGATCAGTGTATTGGTCATTCTGACTATGACTACAGGTAAACAATACCTAAACATTTGAACTCCTTGCATCCTTATAATCAGATTATTACATTATGGTATTGGTAGTAAAACATATTTTGATAAAGTAAAGTCATTTACATGTGAAAAAAAGCATGTGTTTTCAATCAGCTTTATTATCTAATTTTCTTATGCAGGAATGGTATCTGGAGACTTCTGACAAGGAGGAGTACACCCCCACTGAGGGATCATCAGTGACTCTGAGCTGTACATATGAAACAAGAAGCGATTATATTCTACTTTACTGGTACCAACATTACTCTAACCAGGCTGCTCAGTTTCTATTGTATAAAGGTGCCAGATCACAGAGCGGTAGTGAACTTATCTCTGATAAGAGATATACATCCAAAACTTCTTGGACATGAACTGAACTGGTCATAACAAGCTCTCTACTACTGTGCTCTCAGGGAATATACACAGTGATACGAAGTCTATAAGACGCTGTACAAAAACCCGCAGACCAAAAATGCTTTGTTGTTGTGTGGATCATAATTAAACATCAACAACAATTTGATATCATAATGGCAGAGGTTGAGATCAGATAACTGTGGTCACAACTGCACTGTGTGAAATCACCAGGTGGTCTAGTGTTCCTCTGTCTTCATATTCAATGAACTGTGAGAAATATGTATTCTTCACTCTTCAATCAGTAGTCTTCAATTTCATTTAGACAGTTATTTTTAATATTCGTGGGAAAAGTAATTGGGAATATGACAGAGTGCAAAAAAAATACTGTTTGTAGTTATCCCTCCTCACAATTCACACTGCTTGGTGGTGTAGTAGGAAAGTCAACCTGAAGGGGGCAACCTAACAAAGCACACACACCCCCTGAATCAGAGGATGCCATACAGACAGACACCTCCCCATGGTCTACTACAGAATGTAATACAGAACAACATGAACAATCAACAGTAGGACAGAGGGTGTCAAAGCTCTGTGAAAGATAGATCAGCATTGTTCTGCTCCTTACATTTTCCACTTCAAACTGACTGACTAGTCATGAGAAATTGGCTGATCCTGTATGTTCTGGCTGCATGCTGCTTTGGTATAACATCACTCTGTTCATCTGTCTCTTTCTGTGCATTTGTTCATTTATTTATATGCATTATTATTACAGTATGTAGCTCCTATAATTTGTTAAATTTGTTTTACTCTATTTTTCTCACAGAACTGATAGCTGGGAATAGCATTCATTCTTTAAGCCATGAAGTCATTAAGCCAGAGGGAGAATCTGTGACTCTGAGCTGTTCGTATGATACAAGACAATTGGGACCTTGGCTTTACTGGTACAGGCATGACCCTAACCAGGCTCCTCAGTTTCTACTGTATAAAGGTGCCAGATCAAGTACCAGTGAACATATCTCTGATAAGAGATATACATCCACAACGTCCCATACATCAACTGAACTGATCATACAAACTCTAACCCTGGCAGACACAGCTCTCTACTACTGTGCGATTGACTCAACACAGTGATACAAAATGTATAAAGCACTGTACAAAAACTTGCAGACCAAAAATGCTTTGTTGTTGTGTTGAGCATAATTATACATCAACCACAATTTTATATCATATGGCAGAGGTTTAGATCAGAGAAGTGTGGTCACACCTGTGCTGTGTGCACACCAGGCGATATAGTGTTTCTCTGTCTTCCTATTCAATGCTCTTTGAGAAAGACTTATTCTTCACTCTAGTTGGTAGAGTTTGGTATGAGGGTCTTGACGTGGATGGTAGTCGGTAGCTGGCCTCCCGGCAGGATCAGCTCCCTGTCGTGGACCGAGGTTGATATCTGGCCTCCCAGCAGGATCAGCTCCCTGTAGTGGATCGAGGTTGATAGCTGGCCTCCCGGCAGGATCCGCTCCCTGTCGTGGACCGAGGTTGGTAGCTGGCCTCCCAGTTGTATCAGCTCCCAGTCGTGGACTGAGGTTGATATCTGGCCTCCCAGCAGGATCAGCTCCCTGTCGTGGACTAAGGTTGGTAGCTGGCCTCCCAGTTGTATCAGCTCCCTGTCGTGGACCGAGGTTGATAGCTGGCCTCCCGGCAGGATCAGCTCCCTGTTGTGGGCCGAGGTTGATATCTGGCCTCCCAGCAGGATCAGCTCCTTGTCGTGGACCGAGGTTGATAGTTGGCCTCCCAGCAGGATCAGCACCCAGTCTGGGCCGGTGTTCACCTGGCCAGCCATGCTATGTTTGATACCGGAGCTCAGAGGATTTTGCCGAAATTGCTAAGCATTGTACATCAAAGCAGTGTGTCGATGCCCGTATCACTTTATCAGAAGCACATGATCAATTTCATCCAAAGGACTTGGGAATATGACAAAAGTGCAAAAGTGTTATTGTTTGTAGTTGGCCCTCTTCACAATTCACACAGCTTGGTGGTGTAGTATGAAAGTCCACCTGAAGGGGGCAACCTAACAAAGCACACGCCCCTGAATCAGAGGATGCCAATCAGACAGACATCTCCCCATGGTCTACTACTGCATGTAATACAGAACAACATGAAGCATCAACAGTAGGACAGAGGGTGTCAAAGCTCTGTGAATGATAGATCAGCATTGTTCTGCTCCTTACCTTTTCCACTTCAAACTGACTGACTAGTCATGAGGAATTGGCTGATCCTGCATGTTCTGGCTGCATGCTGCTTTGGTATAACATCACTCTGTTCATCTGTCTCTTTCTGTGCATTTGTACATTATTATTATTATATGTTGTGAAGATATATGTATCTTTCTTTTCAGGGTGCAGAGCAGAAGAGAATGTAACACAGCCAACAGAAGATGTAATGGCCGTAGAAGGACAACCAACAACACTCACTTGTATATTTGATAAAACTTATCAATCACCAAATCTCTTCTGGTACAAACAACAACCGAATGGCAAGCCGATGTTTATGCTGAGAAGGGATAAGTTTTCACATAGAGAAACTACTACTGAGTTCAAGGACAGATTTGATGCTCGTCTGAATGTCACAGCAAAATCAGTCCCCTTGACGATCCAGAGGGTGCAGCTGTCTGACTCTGCTGTGTACTACTGTGCTCTGAGGCCCACTGTGACAACAGGATACACAGCCCCCTTACAAAAACTATAGGTTTCACGTGTCCATAGAAATACAGTACCACTGAAAAGTTGGGACCAAAGCACAAAATGTATTTCAATATACTTTATGTATAGTAGTAGACCTGAATTTGATACTCTGTAGGTTACCTTAATGTTTTTACATGAATAATAACAGAATATCTGTAGGTTGTTTAACATTAAAAAAAAATATATCATCATAACTTCATGGAACATTTAAGTCATTGTCAATTCCTTTAGGATGCTTTCTATATCAATTAAGCAAGATGTGTAGGCTTTACACTTTGTCTATCGTACTGGAAAGAGTGCTAATGTAATACTGACAAAGTAATATTGTCTCATACATTTCTTTACAATCTTTCCTTTCTCTGGACAGGCCCCTCTTTCATGTCTGTCAGTTGATGGTGATATACAGGCTGAGATGGACATGGAATATACAGTCACTCTCAGTGTGTTCTGTATAACCATGGTGCTCTGTCTGATCATCTGGCTGATTCTTGATGTATTCTAACCTTTTCTCTCATTGGTTTATATAATCGTCATGTATATTTTATTATCACTCAATGTACCTTTTTTTTTGTCTTCCAGAGTGCACAGGAGACCATGTTCAACAGCAACCAGGAGGTGTGATTGCCTCAGAAGGAGGATTGGTAACACTGAGTTGTCAATGTTTGTACCAATATATTTTGGTTCAAACAAGAAGCAAATGACTTCCCTAAACATATGCTGAGCCGTTATTCTTTTGGATCTGGAGACAATGCTGCAGGGTTCAAGGAGAGATTCAATGCAAGTCTAAATGCCAAGACACAATCAGTCCCCTTGTAGATCCAGAGGTTGCAGCTGTCTGACTCTGCTGTGTACTGCTGTGCTCTGAAGCCCACTGTTACAACAGGATATACACCGTGTGTGCACGTGGGTCCATGTGTACAGTACTTTGTGTTGTGTGCCGTTTTTGAAATCAATGGGAGGTGTATAACTGAGGCAGATGAAAGGAAATGCTTTTTATAGCTGACAGTGAGAAACCAGGGGAGTCATTCTGTCATAACTATACGTGTGTTCACTCTTTTCACTGTGTTACATAACACTTACCAGCATGTTACTAGGATACATTTTAATATATGCACTAGTGGGTGAGTTTGATGCTATTCCTCATATCCAATCATTGTGAATGTAGTGTAGGTTCTAATTTTCAGAGTAAATAACTCACGGACACTAGAGAAGCTTAACTTCTTAGGTAGCAGCGCAACAGGTGACCGTTTTGGAGACCCTGGCGTGCCCAAAGTAAAATGCCTCCCATTCAGGCCCAGAAAATAGGATATGCACATATTTAGTACCATTGGATAGGAAACACTCTGAATCTTCTAAAAGTGTTAACCATTTGTCTGTGAGTATAACAGAACGGATATGGCAGGCGAAACCCCGAGGAATTTCTGTCCTGGAAAAAGTGGTTTTGACACATTGCTCATTTGGAACCCCTCCCTTATGAAAATGCCTTTATAAGGGCATATGAATGCAGTACCTATCGCTTCCTCTGGATGTCAACAGTCTCGAGACAGTGTTCAGATTTTTTTTAGATGCATTAGAGCAGAGAAGAAGAGGAATCAGGAAGTGTCCCCAGAGATGTCAATAGAAGAGGACGCGCGCTCTCGCCAGGTGCGCTCTGTGGTTTTTTTCTTTCTTATAGCCCAGTTTATATTTCGGTTGAAATATTATGCTATTTCTACATAAAAGTGTTCCTAAGGATACATTTAAAATAATGTTTGATTGTTCTTGGACAAGTTTATAGGTATAAGTTGAACGAGTTCTCTTCACGTTTCAATGGAGGCTGTAGTTTCTGATTATAACGTGCGAACTCAAACAATCAAATGTGGTGCTTTCGCCGTAAAGCCTTTTTGAAATCTGACAACGCTGTGATATTGCCAAGAAGCAGAGCTTTTGATGACTATGAAACACTTGTATATTGATGCATGTTTAATAATTCAACTTTTGGATTTTGAATTTGGCGCCTTGCATTTCACCTGGTAGTGTCGGGAGTTAAATATTATCGCTAATATTCATAAAAGGATAGCTAAGGATGCATTATAAATGATCTTTGATTTGTTTCAGGAAAGGTTGAGAGGTATATTTGAACACGTTCTCTTCACGGTTCAATGGGCGATTCGACGTTGGATTTTCTGAACATGGATATAATAAATGACTTTTTCTAACAAAAGAACCATTGGATGTCTTCGTTGGACACTTGGGAATCCCTCAGCAGAAGTTCTTCGAAAGGTAAGGGATTTATTTTAGCTCTGATATGGGTTTTGTGTTACCCGCCCTGGATATGAATTTATGCTTATGTGGAAAATATGTGGGGTGCTATCCTCAAACAATCAAATGTTGTGCTTTCGCCGTAAAGCCTTTTTGAAATCTGACAACGCTGTGATATTGCCAAGAATCAGAGCTTTGATGACTATGCAACACTTGTATATTGATGAATGTTTAATAAACAATGCCACTTAATATAATGTTTACATACCCTACACTACTCATCTCATATGTATATACTGTACTCTGTACCATCTACTGCATCTTGTCTATGCCGCACGGCCATCACTCATCAATATATTTATTTATACATGTACATGTTCTTATTCATTCCTTTACACTTGTGTGTATAAGGTAGTTGTTGTGAAATGGTTAGATTACTTGTTAGATATTACTGCATGGTTGGAACTAGAAACACAAGCATTTCGCTACACTCACATTAACATCTGCTAACCATGTGTATGTGACCAAAAAAAATTGATTTGAAAAGCTTGTTCAGGAGGGAAGGAATGTCCGTCTCTCCCACAAATATAATGAATCCAAACCAGAATTCCTTCTGTACATCAAACCAGAGGGGTTAATCATTAAAGCTACTCCCCCACATCCTCATCTGACAGTTTCCATTGACAAAGCGGACAAACGTGTGGATCTGAAGATCTCCTCTGCTGAAGTAACTGTTTGTCTCAGTTCATCAAAGATGGAGTTGCTTGCTGTATTCATTTTGTCATATTTGTCCTGAAAACCTCAGCAGGGACCACATCAGCAGGATCCAGATTCAGATCCAGATTCTTTATGAACTTGTGTGTAACCCTTACTTTTTAGACATAAAAAAACAACAAAAAATGATGTTAATATCTGCTGTAATTAAAGCTTATGACTCAAATGTTTCACCTATCCTTAATTTGATTTGAGCATTGATAGATTCTGTCAATTTGATGTGTTTCTCTAATCTACTGCAGTTCGTCCATTTAACCACATCATATATATACAATATGCATACCATATGACGTCAATGCTCTCAAAATGTACCTGCTCAGTGGTTTGGTTCTCTGGTGGTAAATCAATGTACTGCACTCTTTAGAGGAGCATACCTGAAGCCAACTGACTGGTAATGGAGGCTCTTTTGGTCTGGGTCACTAGACAGGAAAAGTAATTCAAGTGTGTACATGTATAATAATTCATTATTCATTTGAGGATTTAGTGGCAAATGTACATAAGTACATAAGTATTCAGAACCTTTGCTATGAGAATCGAAATTGAGATCAGGTGCATCATGTTTCCATTATCCTTGAGATGTTTCTACAACTTGATTGGAGTCAACCTCTGGTAAATTCAATTGATTGGACATGATTTGGAAAGGCACACACCTGTCTATATATGGTCCCACAGTTGACAGTGCATGTCAGAGAAAAAACCAAGCCATGAGGTCGAAGGAATTGTCTGCAGAGCTCCGAGACAGGATTTTGTCGAGGCACAGATCTGGAGAAGGGTACTAAAACATTTCTGCAGCATTTAAGTCTCCAAGAATACAGTGGCCTCCATCATTCTTAAATGTAGGAAGTTTGGAACCACCAAGACTCTTCCTGGAGCCTCCCGGCAAAACTGAGCAATCGGGGGAGAAGGGCCCTGGTCAGGGAGGTGACCAAGAACCCGATGATCAGTCTGATAAAGCTCCAGAGAACCTCTGTGGAGATGGGAGAACCTTCCAGAAGGACAACCATCTCTGCAGCACTCCACCAATCAGGCCTGTTAGGTTCTGAATTAACATATTAAAACTCAAGAATGATTAACAAAGCTCAAACCAAGGGATGTTTTTCAGCAGCAGGGACTGGAAGATTAGTCAAGATTGAGGGAAAGATGAACAGAGCAAAGTACAGAGAGATCCTTGATGAAAACCTGCTCCAGAGCACTCAGGACCTCAAACTGGGGTGAAGGTTCACCTTCCAACAGGACAACAACCCTAAGCACACAGCCAAGACAACGCAGGAGTCCTTGAGTTAGGTTCTGAATGAACATATTAAAACTCAAGAATGATTAACAAAGCTTAAACCAAGGGATGTTTTTCAGCAGCAGGGACTGGAAGATTAGTCAAGATTGAGGGAAAGATGAACAGAGCAAAGTACAGAGAGATCCTTGATGAAAACCTGCTCCAGAGCGCTCAGGACCTCAAACTGGGGTGAAGGTTCACCTTCCAATTGGACAACAACCCTAAGCACACAACCAAGACAACGCAGGAGTCCTTGAGTGGCCCAGCCAAAGCCTGGACTTGAACCCGATCGACGCTCTCCATCCAAACTGACATAATTTGAGAGGATCTGCAGAGAAGAATGGGAGAAACTCCCCAAATACAAGTGTGCCAAGCTTGTAGCGTCATACCCAAGACTCGAGGCTGTAATCTCTGGTAAAGGTGCTTCAACAAAATATTTCTGAATACTTATGTAAATGTGAATTATTTAAAAAAAGTTTTGATACATTTTAGAATAAGTCTTTAAAGTAACACAATGTGGAAAAAGTCAAGGGGTCTGAATACTTTCCGAATGCATTGTATCACAGCTCTTCTTTGTCTGTGCTCCTCCTATAGACTGCCCTCCACAGTTATGAAGTCCAGTGACAAGGTTTTTCTATGTAACAGTACTCTTTTTGCGTTGTGTACAATTATTAATCGACATGAACTCCAACTTGTAGCACAAGTCATGGAGATTTATTTGGATAAAAACAGCACAAAACTGCACGTCATGCAATGCACGACTCACCATCCAATTCTGCACGCACTGTACAAAATTTACTACCCCCACCAGACACAGTAAGTTACTAGCTAGCATTAGCTGGAATTCTCTACAATAAAATGTACAACAAATATGCACAAATAAACGCTTCATCTGATGTGTGATGTTCTAACATTTACAAACACATTGAAATGAATTGAACATTCAAATCATCACTTGGGAGTATAAAAATCCCTTTTGACGTACAGTGCTTTGCAACCAACAACTTACTGCTGTTTTGGTGCTTGTTCACTGGGACGATTCTAACTGAAACATCCTCCCTCATAAGCAAGCCACGCAAACCAGCCAATAAGATGCCATGTTGAGTAGGTGAAGGCAAGACCAAACTAAAACCAAAAACCCATAACAATAAAGTGGCAAGGGGAATCACCAATATAACCCTGTTACATATAATGATGATACAATAGTTCCATCTAGTGTTCAACATTTTGCCCAACAAGGTGAAACCTTGACATTGCTTGGGCAAGCTTTCACGGTCAAGTTACTAGTGAGAGCCAATAGGTCCCAGTAAAGACTCATCAATTTGCTACTATTTCTTTACATGATGCATGCAGCATGTCAACACTACAGGTGTCTGTGATGTAGAAAAATTTATCCCACCAAACAGAATATACATTCATTAAGTTTTAAACCTTTCTTTTCACAATTGCTACTCTTATTATCAATTTGCATTCATTTTATATGAACAGACTGTGATTATCCAAAGTGCATGCAGCCAGAGTCAACTGTATTTATGACTAAATTGTGTAGAACAATATATAATATAGGGCTAATAAACAATTAAATATGTTCCCTTGAGGCATTTACTTTAAAGGCTAAAGCAGTGCATCAGACACATACACACAGACACTTCAATGAAGTCAACACTTGAATTTGTCACGCCCTGATCTGTTTCACCTGTCTTGTGATTGTCTCCACCCCCTCCAGGTGTCGCATATTACCCCTGTTGTATTTATCCCTGTGTTTCCTGTCTTTGTGCCAGTTTGTTTTGTATGTCTTTCAAGTCAACCAGCGTGTTTTCCCATACTCGTGCTTCTATTCTCTTTTGCGATTCCTCCCGGTCTTGACCCTTGCCTGTCCTGTCTCTGAGCCCACCTGCCTGACCACTCTGCCTCCCCCTGAGCCTGCCCGGCGACCTGTACCTCGGCCTCCCTCTGGATTCCCAACCTCTGCCTGCCTTAACCTGTCTTCTGCTTGCCCGCGTTGGAATATTAAACATTGTTACTTCGACTGTCTGCATCTGGGTATTACCTTGATTCCTGATAGAAATGTAATTAACTGTATTAGTGCGTTTAATAACTATAATAGTATAAAAACAGTGCCAAGGGTTGGTCAAGGTTATGGTCGACTCTAGCCCAATTCTAACCCTAGCTTCTTCTCCTGAATCTACCGAATTGACCATAACCCTAGAATTAACCCTAACCCTAGCTTCAGCTGGCACAAATAATGAAACACATTAGGAGAAGCAGGATTATGAGGCAGACAGTTTTCTACTTGATTAACTCCAGACAGGAGTGAGAGGTTTATTTTATGGACCAAATGGAGAGACAACAACCCATGTGTAATAGGCTACATGGTGATGCCATTGCCCATTATTAATTATTTGACTAGGCTACCTGTACTTGACATCATGTTGCTATTTTGCTGAACACTAGATGGTTTAATTTAAGTTTTGGCAGTGAACCGAGGCTACTCAGGCGAGAAAGAAACCTCACCCAAATGTATAGCCCCGTTGGAAAATTTAAATGGACTGTTTGAAAACGTGAAGACAAAAAAGAAAAAAGAAAATACAAAAATAATATGTATATATATATATATTTTTTTATGTGAATCACATTTTTATATGGCATACCCCTGATTGCATTGCGCGTAACCCTGGGGGGAATACCTGCTCTGTAGTACCCCAGTTTGGGAATACCTGCTCTGTAGGCTACATGAGTGTTTATACCTGAATTATAATAGAATAACTGTACCTTTTCAAAAATATATTATTATTTTAACATACTCGCATCATGGAACATTAATGTAATTGACAATTGCGTTACTTTCCATTTCATGTGAGCAAGACTTAGGCTTTTCACTTTGTCTAATGTACTCCAGAGAGTTCTAATATCTAATATTGACGAGGTAATATTGACTCATACATTTTTATGCAATCTTACCTCTCTCTTAACAGGCTCCTCCTTCATGTCTGTCAGTTGATGGTGATATACAGGCTGAGATGGACATGGAAGAGAGAGAGAGGATCTCTACCTCTTACTGTAACTCAGTCACTCTCAGGGTGTTCTGTATAACCATGGTACTCTGTCTGATCATCTGGCTGGTTCTTGATGTATTCTGCTTCGGTATGATGGAACCTTTTCTCTCATTGGTTTATCTCATCTTTAACTAATTGTTGCTACATTTTTCAAATGTTTATAATCTTTCTAATTTCCCTTAACTCTTACTTCCCCCCAGAGTGCAGAGGAGACAATGTAAAACAGCAACCAAGAGGTGTTATTACTACTGAAGGAGGACTGGTAACACTGAGTTGTCAAACATTATTGAACCTTTATTTAACTAGGCAAGTCAGTTAAGAACAAATTCTTATTTACAATGATGGCCTACCCCGGCCAGACCCGGACGACGGTGGGCCAATTGTGCGCCGCCCTATGGGACTCCCAATCACGGCCGGATGTGATGCAGCCTGGTTCAATATAACACCACTGCTACAAACGCATATCTATATTGGTACAAACAAGAAACAAATGACTTCCCTAAGCATATGCTGAGCCATTTTTTCTTTTGGACCTGGAGACAATGCTGCAGGGTTCAAGGAGAGATTTAATGCAAGTCTAAATACCAAGAAACAATCTGTCCCCTTGACGATCCAGAGGTTGCAGCTGTCTGACTCACTCTGCTGTGTACTACTGTGCTCTGATGCCCACTGTGACAACAGGATATACAGCCCCCTTACAAAAACACTGTGTGTGTGTAAAGTACTTGGTGTTGTGAGCAGTTTTTTAATTGAGGCAGAGGATGGAAAATGCCTTTTATAGCTGACAGTGAGAAACTGCTCACAACACCAAGTTGTGAGCACCAAGTCCATTTAGTCATAATAATACTTGTGTTCACTCCTTTCGCTGTGTCAAATAACACTTACCAGCTTGTAACTAGGATACATTTTAATATACGCACTAGTGGGTGAGTTTGATTCTATTCTTCATATCCAATCACATAGCCATTGTAATTACTGGAGACTTGAGTAATATTACTGTGAATTATATTTTGTCCATGTTTAATACACTAGACAGAATAATGAGTAGATTCTATGATAATTGCCTGATAATCATTTCTGTTTTCATTAATGATTTCCAGGTGACAGTCATGGGAATGACATTACTCCAACATCAGATAGGGTGTTTGGGTTGGAGGGTGATGTCATAAATCTGTCCTGTAACTACTCCTCTGCTAGTACTCTCCAGTGGTATCAACAGTACCCTGGATCATCTCCCATCTACCTCCTCCTCACTGGAGTGTCCTCAAACCCCTCTGTAGTGAATGCTACTCCTCCATACCCACCACTGTCTGTTAAACTGAATATAGAGAGAACCCATGTGGAGCTGGAGATCTCCTCTGTAGAAGTGAGATACTTTGCTCTGTATGACTGTGCTGTAGAACCCATATTGACAGGAAAGTGAAAAACACTGTACAAAAACCATTCAACACTGGACTGTACTGCTGTGCTGTGACGTCCACAGTGACACATAACTTATTGATTTAGCAGTGAGCTGAATTTCATGGATTTACAAGCATCTGCTGTCTTCTGTTAGACCACAGTGCCATCAAGTGGAGTCTCTAGTTAATAAATCAAATGTATATGAAACATCTTTGATTCTACATTGTCAGTAGGAGGAGCTAGAGTATAAACCTCAGGATTAGATTATGAATCCTCAAGATAAAACATGATACTACCATGAGGAACATAGCCAGTTGATGCTGTGCTTTTCATCAGCAGTTGGTGCTTATTCTACACATCCTGCCATCTACAATGTTGTTCTGTTCACTATTACTCTTCTTTGACTTGATAGGTAAGTAATGACATTTTCATTCAAACTGAGTGTGTTTATGTTGAGAGGTATTTATTTTTCAAATCAAAGATCATGAAGATTTTACTTTGATTTGGAATTAATTCAATCTTCCATTTGGGTTTAAAGTAATATATATAATATAATGTTTTTACAGGTGTCAGTTCTGAACAGGTATTAACACCCTACACTGATGTAGAAGTGGCTTCAGAAAGGGACAGAGTTACTCTCTCTTGTAACTACACCTCCTCTGTTAACACTCTTCAATGGTATCGACAATATCCCAAATCAGCAATACAGTTACTGGTTATGGAGCACGCGGATATTACACCAGGGTTCACTCTAAATCATGACAAAAATGCCAAACGTGTGGATCTGAAGATCTCCTATGCTGAAGTGACTCTGCTATGTACTACTGTGCTCTGAGACCCACAGTGACAGGAAACCCAGAAACACTGTACACTGCAGAAAACACTAACATCGCTTGAGAGAGCATTTCTGCTCTGTAGTTCAGGGTTTCATTTGCCAATAGTTCCATCAAGTGGAGTCAACATGCACCCATTCTATTGTGTCAATAAGAGGAACATAGTTTTATACATAACATGTAATGAGTGGAACAGATTCACCCAGAGAGTGAATGTTCCAAGAGAAGATTATTAGAGAAGTCTCTGTCTAACACCCAGTGGCTATGATGCTGCTCTAATCAGTCTTGTTTTTTTGTGCACTTGTAGGTAAGAATTCACTTTCTATTAACTGAATGTGTACTAACAGAATGTACACTGTTCAGTATTCATTACAATATGGTATTATCAATATCAAGTGGTAATACACTTTGGAACACCAAGTGTGGATATACTGTACACTGTCTACATTGACTCAGTAATACGTGTTGTTCTTTTTTACAGGTACAAGTGTTGAAGACATAATTACTACAGACAGAGATGTAGTGGATGTTATTTAGGGTAGTAGTGTCCTGTAGATACAACAGCTCATTAACCAACAGTCTGTTATGGTACCTCCAGAACCCTGGATCCTCTCCACAGTTCCTCATACTGGATTACTCTGGGATCATAACCAACACTGATAGTACAAAATGGACCCTCACACATGAAAAAGAGGAAAACCATGTGGATCTGGAGATCTCCTCTGCTGAAGTCACAGACTCTGCTCTGTACTTCTGTGCTCTGAGGCCCACAGTGACAGGAAACCCAGAAACACTGTACAAAAACCTAGAACATCTGATTACGAGGAGAAAGTTATTAACATGAATGAATATGTCCTAAACACTAAACCCCTCTATTCTACCCATAACCCTAACCCTAACTTCATGTCCAGATCAATTATAAATGTTTTACTATTTTCTTTGTAATGAAGTATAACATGAATGAAGTACCACTGCATCAAATACCCTAGTTTNGCCTGGAGATAGAGTTGTTTCTCTTGACTCTCACTTCTCTGGTAAACTGAACAAAGAGAAGACCCGTGTGGATCTAGACATCACCTCTGCTGAAGTCACAGACTCTGCTCTGTACTTCTGTGCTCTGAGGCCCACAGTGACAGGAAACCCAGAAACACTGTACAAAAACCTAGAACATCTGATTACGAGGAGAAAGTTATTAACATGAATGAATATGTCCTAAACACTAAACCCCTCTATTCTACCCATAACCCTAACCCTAACTTCATGTCCAGATCAATTATAAATGTTTTACTATTTTCTTTGTAATGAAGTATAACATGAATGAAGTACCACTGCATCAAATACCCTAGTTTCATACTCCTAATTATTCTTACACCTCTGAAGACTCTAGTCACTTCCATGCCAGTAAGAAGAACTACAGTATTTTATCTCTGAACCCTCAAAAGCAGCTTTATAAAAAGAATTGTAGAAGATAACATAAGACATTATGTCAAAAATATTCCCAAACCTTTCAAAAAGTAATAAGTAACATAAAGTATAAGAAATGTATGAAACAAAATAACAACATTACATTAAATTAAATACAAAAAACTGTTCAATTGCACTGTATTCATTCCAAACGTTTTTCTTCATAATGCAGTGTAACATAAATGGAGTAGCATTGTTAAAAATAAATGAATGCTTCTGTGCTACAATGTACATTAAACAAGGATTGCATGGCAGACACGTTAACACATTGTCTTCCCTGTCTTTGCCAGTAGGTGGAGGTACAACAATTTCTCGAATCAGCAACTAAACGATTATTGCAGAGAGAGATATTCAACTCTGCCTATGTGGTGTCAGAGTTTTTTTGATCCTGTGTCTATCAGCTATGTTGCTGCTTTCATAATTTCTCCTCATCCTAGTCCTTGTTGGTGAGTGCTGTATTCAATTTGACAGTTTTAATTTAAAACCCAGAATGTATTATTTCAAAGTTGTCAAAAATACAATTATACTTCAGATTTGAGTATCAGTAAATTATGATAATGAGAAGGGGAAAGACACCAAAAAGTCAAAAACAGCAGCATGTTTTTCCTTTCTTGACAAGTAGCAGTTTTGAAGATGACAAACCCACTAGGCCTATGGTGGGTGGTGTGGAGGGTGATACCATCACACTATCCTGTAGCTACACTGGCTCTGTAGACAATCTACAGTGGTATAGTCAGTCTCCCAGGTCTAAACCAGAGTTCCTGATTCTCATCACTAAATCAGGATATGTCCAGAAACTTGTCCCTCCTCGCTTTCCAGCTCAGGTTCATACAGACCGCATGGATCTGGAGATCTCCTCTACTGAAGTGACAGACTCTGTTCTGTACTACTGTGCCATGGAGCCCACAGTGACAGGAAACACTTCCTCATACAAAAAGCTGACAGTCTTACACCAATTTGCAGATGGTACATATAGTATAGCATGGTATAGTATTGTAGATCTATTGAAAAAACAAACAAACAAACAAAGACTACAGCAAAAACTAGACAATTTCAGATATAAATTAAGTCTAAAATAAACTGAGGAGGAGGCCAATAGGAACTGAAAACCCTTAACCACAAACAACAGAAGAAGAGTTACATATCCATCAGAGGAGGGGCCTCATAGTCAAACACTGGTATAGGCTGGATATACCTGCAACTATGAGGATGTCTCTGTAGAGGATCTACTCAGCTCTCTCACTGTCTTATCTCTCAGTTGGTTTATCTAGTCTGTGTCAGGATGTCACTCATATTACTGTTGTTCCTCTCTGCATTTGTAGGTGAGTGCTGAATTCTTAAACCAAATAACATTTTGAATACAAATACTTTTTTTCAAAGAATAAGTGGTATTTTACTGGAAAGTTTCAATTCTTTCTCTTGTCATACTTTATGAGCACCTAATCCATGTATTTTTTCTCTTTAGGAACAAACATTAACACAATCCCAATACTTATGTTGTTGCAGGTGATAGTATGGAGCAGGAAACAATAACTCCAGTGAAACCTGAAGTCAATGCTCTCCAAGGAACAGACATCACTCTCTCCTGCAACTACAAGGGCAACGTTAATTATCTACAATGGTACCGTCAATACCCCGGATCCAGACCAGAATGTCTTCTTTTGATCCTACAAAGCAACAATTATGTACAGAATACATCCATTACGACTCCACGACACACTGGTAGACTGAATGAAGAGAAGACCCGTGTTGACTTGATGATCTCCTCTGTTGAATTGGAAGACTCTGCTCTATACCACTGCGCCTTGCAGCCCACAGTGACAGGAAACCCAGACACACTGTACAAGAACCTGTCAAGACCCTTGGGGATGAACAGTGCATCGTGTTCTGATCAATCAGTTATTATTTAGAGTACATTAATACATATATTTTTCCTGCTTCTCCACAATAAAACACATTGAATATAAATATTATTCAGGAAATAATAATTAATATTGTCTGCATCTTCCTGTTCTGATATAACATGATCAAAGATACCAGTCTGAATAAATATGGAATGAAGAACATTTGTGGTGTTGTTTCGCTTCCTTTTAGCAAAGGTTCCCAAACTTGTTCAATCGGTGACCCCATTCCAGCATTGTGGAACATCACGCAATGTTTATTCATGTGATATTTGAGTGACAAAAAAATTTACAATATCTATGGGCTAAAACATAATAAAAAAACTTTAGCTGACATGGGCTAGTTGATCTGTACATTGCTGACACGTTATAAATAGCTCTCTAAGGTATGCAATGAATAACATGACAAGAGGAACTGATGACGCACTACCCAATTTTGAAATTGCACCTTGTGCATTCTACTATTACAACTTTCAAGAATAAGTTTAAAGCCGGACTGGCTGACCCCTCGCCCCACAGTTTGGGAACCACTGTTTAGAGGATTAAGGGCAGTAATTGTTTTATTTATACATTTTGAGACAATACCAAGAGGGCAGTCATGAGCTGAAATGTCTCTATTCAGAACTACAGCAAAATCAGCAATCCAACCCAGAAAGACAGTTGAACTCAAATACCTGACTACCTTTAGTGTAGAGAGGTGGAGCTACAAAGTCAGTGAGTGCTTTGACAGTACAGTATGTAGTCTACAATATGTTTGAAGAGAGGATAGTGATACACTCTTACTTGACAGCGCATGTATGAAACGCCGTTTGGGTCTTTGCGTGTCAAAAAGATATACGTCAAATAACACTTTTGACTAGTCAAATAAAAATGTGTAAACTATATGCAAATGTTGGCCAATCACTATATGAAAAACTTCTCATTCATCATCACCAACAAACGACTAAGTCATGTCAAACCTTGAAAACATGAGA